>PVJC01010849.1:0-42845 GCA_004026665.1 Murina feae | reverse complement strand
CATTATGTTCTCCAGCTCCATCCATACTCCTGCAAATGCTAAGAACTCCTTCCTTTTTACAGCAGCATAGTATTCCATTGTGTAGATGTACCACAGTTTTCTAATCCATTCATCTGTTGATGGGCACTTAGGCTGTTTCCATATTTTAGCTATGGTAAATTGTGCTGCTATGAACATAGGGTTGCATATGTCCTTTCTGATTCAAAGGTTAAGAGTGAGAAATATCAGTATTTGAAAATTGAGCTACGAGTATATAAATTATGCTTCCATGTGTCATAAACATGTAGTCTATCCAGAAATTAGTATCAATAAGTAAGAGAGCTATTTATCTGATCGTTTAAAACACATTTTTTTATTGATTTCAGAGAGGAAGGGAAAGGGAGAGAGAGAGAACTATCAAGGATGACAGAGAATCATTAGTCAGCTGCCTCCTGCATGCCCCACACAGGGGATCGAGCCCTCAACCCAGGTATGTGTCCTGACCAGGAATCGAACCTTGACCTCCTAGTTCATATGTTGACATTCAACCACTGAATCAGGCTAGTTGGGCTCTGATATTTTTACCCACTTGCAGCCTTGGTACAGTTGTGTGTTGGTAAATTTATTTAAAAAGAGGCTCTCCTGGCCCTAACTGGTTTGGCTCAGTGGATAGAGCAGCGGCCTGCAGACTGAAAGGTCTCAGATTTGATTCCAGTCAAGGGCATGTACCTTGGTTTCGGGCACATCCCCTGTAGGAGGTGTGTGGGAGGCAGCTGATGGATGTTTCTCTCTCATCGATGTTTCTAACTCTCTCTCTCTCTCTCTCTCCTTCCTCTCTGTAAAAAAAATCAATAAAATATATTTTTTTAAAAAATAAAAAGAGGCTCTCTCAGGGCAGGAAATCCCTGATTTATAGTGTTTTCCAGTTTCCATGGTGTTAATAAACACTCCCACCAAGGCCAATTTCAAGCCACCATCCTGAAGTCACTGAAGTCAGGGGGGAGAAGAGATAGGCACAATGGGCTCTCCTAAGCAGATGTTAGTATCTACAAATGATACATACAACTCAGAAGATTCCTATGGATATCAAGGAGATATGGTCAGAATGAATGAATCCTGACTCTGAAAGGAGAACTATATATGATTTTGCTGTTTGATAAACCATGAGAATATATCACAGTGTCTGTAACCAGGAACATGATTTCAGACTTTGGATAGTCTGGGTTTTTCTTTTCCTAAATTCTAGCGACCCTTTCCCCCATGACATGTCCTGATCATTCTCAGGGTCTGCATCTTATTTTAGGGGCTTTAGTATAAAAAGGTCACAGGAAATCCTGAGTTCTTATTTATACAGTTGACACCAAGTATACTTTTTATATATGGAGTTTTCCCCAATTGCTCCATGTGAAGGACCTGATTTCCTTCCAATATCAGCTGAAAATCCCGGATGCCTATTTGTTTGTGTGGAAATTCCCCAAGACTGCAGCCTTTAACTGTCTGACCCAAGTCGTACGTGTGCGAATTTTCCACTGTGTTGTATTTTCTGCATTTTCTCTGTTGTGCTAAGGCAAATTCTCTTATTGATGCACAGGAGCCTCTGTCGGCTCCCTCTGCAGTCTCAGTCCTGCCCTTAGACCTGGGGAAGATAATTCCTTCCCCTGAGCTCCTGTGTTAGACATTTGATTCTAGTTACC
Organism: Murina feae; assembly: GCA_004026665.1. Taxonomy (NCBI): domain Eukaryota; kingdom Metazoa; phylum Chordata; class Mammalia; order Chiroptera; family Vespertilionidae; genus Murina; species Murina feae. The sequence goes on along the minus strand of PVJC01010849.1, from coordinate 41,172 downwards.
TGCTGGCTGTGGCCCTTTCCACTGAGTCTGTGCCCCTCTTAACACCACTGTCTGGATGCCAGAGACACTGAACCCATTGGCCTAGCATTAGCCTCTCTGTCTTGTCCATCCTCCAAAGAGTCAAATATTCCATCTCCCAAGATTTTGATTAAGGGTAGCTTTTTGGTGTTTTTTTTTTTTTTTTTTTTTTTTTTAAGTTTGGGCCTATAAAATTTTAGTCTTTCTTCCAATTTTACTTTGTATTGGTTTCAGGTGTACAGCCTAGTGATTAATGGCTGTTTTTGTTGTGGATAGAAGTATACCTAAGGTCTAAGATGCCTCCTAAATTTGAACTTGGCTTTCTAGGCAAGGACATAGGTTGGAACATATTTCATTAAACGTCTGTTGGCTTTAACTTTTAAATATTTAGACATATAGTATATGGACCTTTATTTGTACTTTTGAACCAGACCCTGTGAATATTAGAGCAGGCTTCTCCAAACCACTGGTTAAAAAAAATGTTCTCTTTGCTCTTTAAAGTGTAGACAGTCTAGGCAAGTAAGGATGAGATTTTTAACGGGGAAAAGTACCCGGGAAAGAGGCATGGGCATAGGAATTAATTTATCAAGAATAGAAAGCTGATGCTCCAATATCAATGTCAGAAAGATTGTGGCCAACCTGAGCCTGGGAGCTGCCATGAGGACCATAAACATCAATGCCCAGACCAGCAGCAACACTCATCGATGGCAGCAGTCTGGTCTTCACGGCAGAGGCCCTCTTATTTCCCCTGACTGCCTCCTGATTCTGCTGTGCATGCCGCACTCTCCTCCATGTGTGCTTAAGAGGACTGTGCTGTGGGAGACATTACAGGCTCCTCAGTGCTGTGGGCTCTCCTGTCACCCTAACCTCATCTCTTCAACCAGGGGCAGTCTGTGATTTGCTGAAGGGAACCAACCACGGGCATTTTAAGCTCCTTTGGGTGGGAATAGTCATTTTCTGCATGGATTCTGGACTGTCTTTTTCATTGCACAGCACCATGTTCTTTTCTGTCTCATGTTATCAACCTCCTTCTCCCAACTTCCCAACTCTAGGACATTCTATATAATAAAGAGGTAATATGCAAATTGACCATCGTGCCCTTACACAAGATGGCCACCCCATGTGGTCACAAGATGGCCAACAGGGGAGGGTAGTTGTGGGAGATCAAGTCAGCAGGGGAGGGCAGTTAGGGGTGACCAGGCTGGCAGGGGAGCAGTTAGACATTGATCAGGCTGGCAGGAGAGTGGTTAGGGGGTGATCAGCCTGGCAGGCAGAAGCAGTTAGGGGCAATCAGGCAGACAGGCAGGCAAGTGGTTGGGAGCCAGCAGTCCCAGATTGTGAGAGGGAAGTCGGACATCCACCAAGGGATCCCAGATTGGAGAGGGTGCAGAATGGGCTGAAGGATATCCCCCAAAACCCAGTGCACAAATTTTGTGCACGAGGCCTCTAGTTACAATATAATTTATTCCTTCTCAAAACCATGCAGGTTACATACATGAACACACTATTTCCTGAGGCTTTTTCAGCGAAACCTATGTCAGGGTGTAAATCCAAGTTAAGACAAGTTCTAAATCAGTGTCATTTCATTTACTCAAAAATGGTGCAATAAAAATTCAACATCCTGACTATCTCCAAAGAGGTCTTCATTAGTGCATACATGACAACAATGTTCATTTCAGTGGCAAGTGCTTCCTGTAGAAGGGTTATTCTAGTATTTTCTAACTGTGAGAATGAATAAAAATCAATTATCCAGGATTTGGGGAGCACCTAAGGACTGTGAGATGTATAGGAAAATATTCAGGTCTTTATGATGCTACCAGTTAGGTAGAAGCAAGTCTAATATACCAAGAACAAGAGTAGAAAATGAAAGAGTAAATAGTCCTAGATTAGCATATAGTATTGGCTTTTTAAATACTATAGGCAGTTGAGACAAGGAGGAAATTCACAAAGGGAAGTTAGGGAAAGCTTCTTGGAAAACACAGGTCTTGATCTATGCATGGAAAGATGTGTGGTGGAAGGGGTGGTGGTGGGGAATTCTAGAAAATGGGAACGTGATCACTGGGATAGTTAATTTTTTGTGTCAATGTCACTGGGCCAAGGAGGTGCCCAGATATTTGGCCAAACATCATTCTAGGTGTTTCTAGATAAGATTAACATTTAAATCAGTAGACTGAAGAAAGGTTGTTGCCTTCCCTCAAATAGTGGGCCTTATCCAATTAGCTGGAGGCCTAACTAGAAAGAAAAGGCCAACCTTCCCCTGAAGAAAAGAGAGTTTTTTCTGCCTTCAAATTTAAACTGAAACCTCAGCTCTTCCTGGTCTTGAGCCTATGGACTGGAGCTCACACCATCAGTTCTGGTCCTCAGCCTTCATATACAGACTAGACTCAAACTACAGTCTCCAGAGTGCTGACTCACCCTGCTGATCTTGGGAGATTTGTCAGCCTCCATAATTACATGAGCCAATATCTTCATCTTATACATTCTGTTGCCTTGAGAACCCTGTATAATATAATAAGTAAAGATATATAACTATTACAAATAATGCAACATTTCGCTTGACCACATTAGAAAGTAGAAAGTGTATATGTGGAAATATTCAAGATCAAGTTGATTTGATAGAGTAGAAGATGCAGAAGAGTCAGCAAGAAGGATTTGATTGGTAATGCAATGGGCATACCCCTCGCCTAAGGTAATCACACTCTCATTGGTCCATTTTGTCACTCCTGCCATTGAGCCCAGATTTGAAGATTTCCTCTCCAATACTATTTCCCCAACTACTCACTACCAACCATTTAGCATAGGCATACTAGATTCCACCCTTTAAAATCACCTGGGGATCTGGTGAAAATGCAGCTTTGGATTCAGGAGGCACATGGTGGAGCTGAGCTCTATATTCCCAAGTGGTGCAGATGCTACTGTGAGAACACTTTGAATAGGAAACCTTGTTGTTTAGGTCATGCTTCTTGAACCAAGGAGCAACTGAAGAAATACTACCTAGCCTCTGGAGATATAAGGCCTGGCCTGGAAACAAGAGTACAGTACATTCCAGAATTGTTTTTGTTCTGTGCATATTACCTCCTAATTATTGTTCTGGGAATGGGTTGTCAATAATTTTTAAAATCATAGAACAAAAATTAAGAGGAAATCAATATTCATCCAGAAAATGTCATTTGAGGTAAGCATGGTGAGTTTGTCAGAGACGATGTGAACAGCCACTTTTCAAATGTTAAAAGAAATGGCTTGTTAAAATGGGAACTCTGAAAAGCATTTGATGTAATTATTTACAAAACTCTAATATTAATTGACCTCAGTAAAAGCTTGATAGGAAGAGGTCAAGGGGTTTAGTTAATTCAACCAGAACCTTTCAAGCAGGTTTTCTCCTGGGAGAGGTAGCATGGAGATTGGAATTCCAAGGAAGCCAATTGGCAAGCCTTTTCCAATAAGGAGCTGCAGTGTGTTCCTACAAAGACACTGGGTAGAGGTCCTGGCCGAGCAGCTCAGTTGTTTAGAGCATCATCCTGATATGCCAAGATTGTAGGTTCCATCCCTGGTCAGGGCACGTATATGAATCAACCAATGACTGCATAAGAAAGTGAAACAACCAATCTCTTCTCTCTCTCCCTCCCTTCCTCACTTTCTCTTTAAAATCAATAAATAAAAACAATAATAAAGAAAAGAGTAAAGTACACATGAGTGGGAGATCCAGTAGAGACTGCCTCTTTGGAAATAATATTTTATTTAATAAACAATCTGTCCTCTGCCCATACCATTTGTAGAAAGAGGATATTATAAGATAGAAAGTAAAAATTAAATAGTAAATATGAGGAAATGAAAAATGAGGCTAAATGCCAATGTATGCTCACATTAAAATATTCAGAGCATCATAGTAAAATTATATAGTTACTGTCATTTAAAAAAAAATGGAGGCAGAGAAGAATCTGGGTGATTAATAGGAGTTTCCAGGAAAGAGAACACACGGCATACACAACAGGCATGTGCTCATCACAGTCTGCATGTGTGCATGTGTTTGGTTGTTGTGGTTCGGTGTTGAGCGGTGCTAAAGAATGGTGATGAAGTACAGCTGGGCCTGTGTTTGTGATGTGAATTGTCTCAAGTTATGGGTTTAATGGAAACAATGAACAGGATGTTAACTTGAATTTCAGTGTTAGCACTTACTACATTAGAGCCCTTCTGTCTTGATTTCATTAAAATACACTCTACTACAAATTTTTGAACATCTAAAATGTACCAAACTCTGTGCTGGTTGCTTCAGAAACAACATATCATGGAGAAGGACTCAGTCCTAGTTCCCTGGAGGTTAATTATGCATGAGCTCTGACTCGGATTTCAGACCAACTTGGCTTCACCTACAGTATCTCTCACCTACTTGCTGTATGATCTTCAGGGACTTATTTAATCTTCCTAAGTTTTGGTAAAATGGGATTAATGACAGTATTTACCTGCATTGTAATGCAAGAAACAGAAACTGACAAATTTAAAGAAGAGTGGAAGTTAGTAGAGAATGTGGAGGTCCTGATACTTAAGAAATGGAAGTGCAAACAGAACTCCAGAGAGAGAGAAGCAGGAACATGGCAGAGAGCTGGGTGAAGAAATAGAAACACTCTCTTTGGGGAGTTGTAATCAACTCGGCTCCAACCATGGCCAAATTTCTAGGATTTCTATGGGACCGGTCTTGGCAAGTGGGAGTAGGAATGGGGGAGAAGTTCTAATCCACCCCCTTGCACTTTGATCCATAGCTTGCTGCTCCTACCAGAATGGTACATGACAGGAATGGACAGATTCCCAGAAATCAGAGGGGTGTTATCAAGATTTGTGCAAGAATGGGCCTTCCTTCCCCTGGCTGCTGGCATTGTCTTTGCTCTGATGTGAGCCACCTTTCTGCCTTCCTACTGCCCGGAGCGGCTGGGGCGGTGCAGGTTGTAGCCATGGCACCACACAAGTGTCCCACCCCAGCCGCTGGGCACCTGTGCATGCAAATTAACCCACCACCTTTGTTGGATTAATTTGCATACTCACTCCTTATTGGCTGGTGGATGTTGCGAAGGTTCGGTCAATTTACATCTTTCTCTTTTATTAGTGTAGATAGGTTAGTTACACTTTTAGAAGGCTCGCTGTTCATTGTAAGGCATTTTGCAGTATCACCAGGGTTTAGAAAAGCAGCTCATTTTATTTTATTTATTTATTTTGTTTGTTTTTTAATTCTCATCCGAGATATTGAGTTGAGAGAAAAGAAAAAGTACTTAATGTTCTTTTTTTTACCTTATAAAATGTAAGATTTTTTTATTTTTACTTCATGGGATATTAAAGTTACTCAATTTTCACTTGAACTCACTATTAATTATTATTTTAACCATAACCTGGGTTTGGCTTGTCTTATTTTCTCCCTAGTATTCAGGACTGTGGAAAAGGGGTAAAGGCAATGTCAGATGTTAAATATAATTAATGTTAAAAACAGATCTGATGAATCAGGTTGTTATTTCTGAAGAATGACTCAACAGAGGCTTGCAGGTCACAATTCCTAAAAATTAGTCATTCTGTGAGATCCTTTCGCTGATACTAATAGACAAAACGCCTCTGAGGGAAACCCTTTTGAAAGTGCTACAATATGACCTCAGAGAAACATTCTTTTCCAGACACAAAAGTAGTTATCAATTCATCCAAAAGGATGTGAGCCATGTTTTCTTAGAATTTAAGTACCACTGAAAAGTCCATTATTGAACAGACTTCTTTTCCTAGGTAGGTTCAGAATAAGTGACTTGGGCTCTGTACTGTACACTCCATAACATTACTGAACGCTAAGGACTTAACCTCTGTAAACCTCAGCTTCCCATCTGTTCAATGGGGACAATACTGATGCCTGCCTCTTAGGGGGACACTACGAACTGAAGCAAATCATGCAAAGTACTTTAACAGAGTACTGGATACATACTAGATACTGAATAAATGTTCGTTAATAAAATTATTATAAAATGATTTTGCAATAATCCAAAGATTTCAGTAATTTGTTCCTCGCATGGGAGGTCTCTTTACTATATCACACCAGTGAATCTTCCTCTGAATTTATGTTGCAACTCCTCTTCCCTAAGCCTGCAAGTTCCTTTTCCAAGTCATCATTAGTGATCAGCTGGATCCTTCCCTCTTGGCTTTTCATGTGGCAATGAACTGGCTCATCCCCCTCATCCTTCAGCCTTAGGGTGCTGAGATGATAGATCGATTTCCTTGACATTTGTCCCTGTGCCTCAGGCGCATCTGCTTTCCCTTTTTGCCTGGTCACCTTTAGAAAAATCCTCTTTTGTTCTCACAATTGCCAATGAATTCCATTCTCACACTTTGCTGGAAGATGCACAGGCATGCCCAGGGCTGATGGGTCCCTAAGAAAACCAGGAGTCCTTGAAATAACATTGATACTGATCTAGACAGAGCCCTGATTTGAAAAGGTGGTGTGTTTTGGAAATATTAAATAAATTGCAGGTAATCACAGATTCTTAGTATATGATACATCTCGTATGAAAGAATGCTGAGAGATATCCCTTGTGGATATTTTCTTCCACATGACCTGCCTATACTATTTTTTATAGTATTTATTGTCTTAAAAATATACCCAGGTTTGCAGGGGACATTCGCATCTGAAAGGAAATGTCCTAAATTAACATATTTTGCTACATATGTCAGTTGTCACAACTTAACCCCCACCTTATATTCCATAGAGCCAAAGAGGTCATCGGGGCAAGATTTAGTTGAATGATCACTTGTTTTTTTAAATACAAGGGACAGTTTCATACCCAGAAAAAAAAATTCCATTCTTTGAAATATTTGTAGCTGGTTATACGTTGAGGTTTTACAATTTATTTACAAGAGTTAAAGCATACGACTTAGGTATTATTTTTATCTCCCCATTTACAGAAAATAATCTAAGACTTAAAGAGTATACATCACTTGCCCAATGTCTCAGGCTACTTAGTTCCTGGGGCAGGCATTTAATCAACTCTTTTTTAATCCAAATCTAGTGTGCTTAATCACCATGCCACATAACATGTCTTCTCCATAAGAGCTGATTTCTCTGTCCACATAGGTCCTATAGGTGGTTCTACTGATTTGAGGGGTGAGTTTTGGGTTTGTTTCCCCTTCATGACTTGTCACTGATCAGCATTCCCATAATGTGAGTGACTTATATCTTCAGGTCACTCCTCTCCAAATGGAGAGAGTGGACAGACCTCAAGCAAAATGCAAGGCTGGGATGTCAATGCCTCAGCTCTTTAAGGGTCTGAGCAACCTTCCTTCCAAGCCAGCCCTGGCCTCTGGGCTCCTTTCCAGGCACAGCCTGCCTGCAGGACTTGATTGCTCCATCTTGCCCAGTTCTCAATGGAGAAATCTTTGTTTTTGACCCTGTTCTTGTATTCTGCTCAGTGAACTTGAAAATGGGGGATTTCCTTACTTCCTGGTCCTTCCTGTGCCTGGGAAACAGACTTGGAATTCTCTTTCTTCAGAAAAAGGTCAGCCCCACCAGCTATCATCCCTTGTTTCAGCGCTTGGAACCCAGCCTGGGCCCCTTGAGGAAACTTTAACTTCCTTGGCCCATTTTCTTCCTCAGTAGAATGAAGAACTGAATGGAGAAAAGCTTCTCAATATACAGGGTGGGGCAAATGTAGGTTTACAGTTGTTCATCTGGAAAACGGTACAGTAATTCAATACTACTAATATGAGAATAAACAGTTTTGCATGCTCACAACTGTAAACCTACTTTTGCCACACCCTGTATACTACATAATTATAGAATTTACTTAAAAAAGTAAGCCTCTGCATTGCCATTATTTGAGACAATTTATATAAGCTAATATATGAGATAATTATGATAAAACTTAGAGGCCCGATGCACGAAATTCGTGTTAAGAGTAGGCCTTCGCCAATGCAGCTGCCTCGGCCCTCTCAGCCCCAGCTTCATCTGGAAGGTTGTCCGGATGGTCGTTCCGCTGTTTGGCCATTTGGTTGATTTGCATATTATGCTTTTATTATTATAGATTATGGATATGCCACTTCTTTCTTTTTTCTCTCCTCTTCTGAATTAAGCATAAGTGGTTGCTTACGTAGAATGAATCCTTACTGTTTATATGTGTGAGTCCTTTTGACAAACCTAAAGCCCATGATTATCACATATGCAGTCATCTTTACTTTTTCTAAGACAGAAATGTGTTTACAGCATGCAAAAACGCCTGCAAGCGGGTCACCAAGATCCCTTCTCCTCTCCTTCCTAAGTACACATCCTTGCAGTTAGATGTGGCCAGGTGCTAGAGTTTCTGCACTTGTGTGCTCTGACATGCCTGTCCACATTCCGGCTTCCTGAGAAGGAGTCAACCACAGCTCTCTTGAAAGGACCATAGAGCCCTTGTCATCCTAATCGTCTGAGAGACTGCGCAGAGCTGGGCACACTGATCTGGAACATCCACCCTTGCTTGTTATGTGAGAGAAGAGTCAAGTATCTTGTTCCCTGAGATGCTGAATTTTGAGGTGGATTTGTCATCCCAGCATAGCCTGTCTTCACTGTGTGTGTGGTCTTGAGATGCGTTTCTTACACTAGTGAGAGTGCTTAGTAGAAGTAGAGTGCCTGCCCTTCACCATGACTTGCTGTCTCCTGTAACTCTTGCCAAGCAGTAACTCTAACCAAGTGGCAAGTCTTTTAAAAATTGCTGGGACATGACAATAGTAAATCCCTAAATGTCAGTAGAAAAAGTAAAATGTAATTGAATGCTGTAAGAAGGCAATGGTTCTTAGCTAAAAGGTGAATATTTTCTATAATTTAACAGTTAAAAATACTGTATAAATTTTATATCAGTCTATTATAATTCCATCATATGCTCTATATACATGAAGAATGAAATATTTGATTCTTAATTTTTGAACTATTTTAGTAAACACTTGAACCAGATTTTAAAGATAGAGTTCTCGGAGACTATGGTCCTGAGTTTATAATATGGGTCATATATGTAAGGATCATTTGCATCTTATTACACTTATATTTTGCACTGGACCAGATAAAAAAAATTATATACGTATTTGAAAATTTGGGAGTCACACATATACACAGAAAAGATGATCACTTTATGATATAGTCCTTCTCAATATCATTTGGTTTGTCTAAGTCTAGGATGAATTTATCTTTTTGATTCTCTAAGACTATGTTAACAGACCACATATTTTAATATTTTACACTGTAGAATTCCAGAATATAGTGGAAGGAGCAAGAGAAATAAAGGATAGTTATTTGTGACTATTAAATTTGTATAGTAGGTTGAAAATGGTTCCCAAAGATATGAGGTACAAATCTTTGGAATCTATAAGTGTCACCTTAAATTAAAAGAATGATCTTTGTAGGTGTGATTAAGTTAAATATTTTGAGATGAGATTACCTCCAATTATCAGAGTGGCCCTAAATGCAGTCACATGGATCCTTTGAAGAGGGAGACAGGGAGAGATTTGACCCACAAAGAAGAGGAGGAGGCAGAAATGTAACTGGCGGGACAAATTGGAAAGATGCAGCCACAAGCCAAGGAAAGCTGGCAGCCACCAGAAGCTAAAAGAAGCAAGAACCAGGTTCTCCCTGAGAGCCTTCAGAGGGAGAATGGCCATGCCCACTCCCTGTTTAGGTCCAAAACTGATTTTGGACCTCTGTTCTCTAGAACTGTGGGAAAATAAGTTTCTGTTATTCTAAGTCACTGAGTTTATGGTGTTTTGTTACAGCGACCAAAGGAAAAATACTTAAGTCCATTTTCTAATGACTGAGTTTAGCTTTCCTGACTTTATATCTATGATATTTTATTCTAAGCCTTTAGAAACCTAGGTTTAGCTTTCTTTCCTTTGGCCTAGAAGACATGGGTATACCTTGCATTGTATTGTGGATTGTTGGGATTTATAGGAGGCTTAAGGCAAAGGGCATCTCCCTTCCCCAGCTGACTATGAACCATTGAAAAATGAAAGAGTCTAATAGATAAAGAACAAATTATCTATTTCCTCACTGATAAGCTGATTTTGCAGGATGGGTTTACTAATAATGAACTTTAGATTTGGAGACACTAACCTGTTCTATTCCCAGCATTGGACTACATAGTCCTCCTCCAAAACTTGAGATCTGAAATAGGAAAGTGGAATGTATACTTCTGGAGGCACCTCCATCCCAGAAGAATTGGGAGACTAAGGGGCTCAATAAAAGTGAATTATTCCTTCTTTTTCTGAGGACAGAAATAAGAACCCTCTGCTTGGTAGAAAATGTTAGGAGTGGGGAAGAGACATTTCTGATGGCCCAAACCCAAGATAATCAGCTATCCATGGGCAGAAAATGTAGCATTCTGCCTTTAGAAGTTTATTGGAAGACTGATAAAGGCAGATAGTAATGTCATAGCTGTCCGTATATTTAAACTAGGGGCCCAGTGCACAAAAATGTGTACACTTGGGGGGTCCCTCAGCCCGGCCTGTGCCCTCTTGCAGTCTGGTACCCCCACCAGGGGATGTCCACCTGCTGGCATGCCTGGCCAGCCTGGGTCAGGGGCTGAGGGCTGTTTGCATGCTGACCAAGCCCCCCAGTGGGGACCCTAACCCCATGGGGGTGTGGCCAGCCTGTGTGAGGAGCTGAGGGCCATTTCCAGGCTACCCACAGCTCCCATTGACCCAACATCCCAGTGAGGCTGGCTGGAATCAGATTTCTGGGTTTTATTTATCTTCCATAATTGAAACTTTGATGCCTTGAGCAGAGGCCTAGGCAGGCAATGAAGCCTCCTGTTTGCTTCAGCTTGGTGGCTTCTATAATTGAAACTTTGTTGCCTTGAGCGGCCTAGGCAGGCAGTTTTCTCCATTGCTGGTGTAACGGAAGCCTCCTGTTTGTTCTAGCTTTGTGGGTGCTGGCCGCCATCTTGGCTGGGTTAATTTGCATACAGCCGCTCTGATTGGCTGGTGGGCATGGCTTAGGTGTAATGGAGTGAGGGTGAATTTGTATATTACTCTTTTATTAGATTAGATATGTGTTTAATGTTTAATAATTATACATGTTAATAAAATATTTAATAAGTTAAATGTTATCTTGAGGCTCTGACTCTAAGATCCTAAATGAATCTCTGAGGTTAAATCCTGAGTATTTTCTGATTTCACACATGGACCTTTCCTTACATGTCCCCTTTTAAAAAGGAGACTTCTCCTTAACATAGTCTTTCAATAGAAAGTGGCTTTGTAAACATATTTGTTAATATGCACCTAGAAATGTCATTTTTTCATAGATAGATACTGATAAGTTGCCTGCTTTTCTCAAAATGATTATTTCTTGAACATTAAAAGAACATTGTTTTTTAGTGTTAAAAGCTTACAACCTCAACATGAGGCCTGATAGCTATAATATTTGTCTTTGCAGATGCATTCATTCTTTCCTGAGGTTATTTCAGCAACTTGTGTTATTTGTAATAGAAGTTGCTTTTGTTTCCACATTGGGCCAGAAGGGATTGAGTAATAACATTAACAAACACCTTGAACTTAAGTACCTTTCACCCTAAATCCTTTTCAAATGCTAACTTATTGACTCCTCAACATTCCAATGGCTCAGGAACAACAGGCAATATTCCCATTTTTCAGAGGGAAAGGGGAAAAGACAAAAGAGAGTAGCACATCTGTAGCTAGAAATCTGAGCCTTCGACATTACTCTCATACCTTTTTATCTTCTTCTTCTAAGAGAATACATTGTTAAGTATCTCTCCTGGTGATTCTGAGTGATATTGCTGAATGTAGCCTTAGACTGCAGTGAGGTAAGCATTAGCTGGATTCCTATGGTTAGCTTTTCAATTACTTAATATAACATAGACAAACACTGAAATGCCTACTGTGTGCAGGGCACAACCCACATCTACTCTGAATCTTTGCCAGTCTGTAAAACCTTGAGGTTTGAATGAGGGTCAGAGTGGTGGTATTGATTTACTTTCTCCTCTATCCTTGCAAGTTTGGTCAGCTAAAGAAGGATTTTAAGTCTCAGAAAAAAATATGATCGTGTTATTTCAGGTTAATTCAGGACTCCAGGGACTGCACCAAGGAATGCCAATTATTTCCAATGGTTGACCATTTTTAGGTAATTACTTTTTTAAAGGAAAAATTTGCTTTTTAAATTAAAATTTGTCATTTATTGAACTTGATTTAAAACAACAACAACCGAGAGAAACCAAGATGGCGGCATAGGTAAACAACTGGAATTGCTGCCTCACGCAACCATTTCAAAACCACAACGAAAAGAAAAAAACGGACACTACTCAGACCCATAGGAAGGCTGGCTGAGTGGAAATTCTACAACTAGAAAGAGACTGAGACTCAGAGGAGGTGCAGAAATAAAGTGCAGAGGTACAGAGGTGCGCGGAAAGGGCTCGCAGAGAGGGCTGGCAACTGAGGATATGGTTCTCTTTTTCAATCCAGAGGGAGTCACAAGATCCCGATGGCTCTGAACTCCAGTTCCTGGCAAGTTTCTGGGGCCCCAGACTCATACGAGGAGAAGTTGGATTGTCTGGCACTGGGAGGAACTCTAGAGCGGCTTTCTCTCGGTGGTGCCGAAGGACACTGAGACCCAGTGCCTCTTAGGGCAGGGTTGAGAATCAGCCATAGCTGTTTTCTCCACCCTGTTGATTCCTGGAGACCCTGCCCCACTCAAGCTGCATGCAAAGACTTTTGCATATAAAAGGCTGGGAGGCCTCAGGCAGAAGCTAAAATAGCATCTTCTTAGAGATCCAAGAGCCAGTGTACCCAGTGGCCAGAGCGGGACCACCCAGATTACAACTCCTCAGATCAAAAAGGGACATGGTTGGGGGCAGACTCAGTGAGCACCAAAGCCCCACTGAAGCAAGTCTTGCCCCATAAGGGTGTCTCTAGCACAGAAGTTCTCCCACCATAGACACAGCTGACTCTCACAGCCAAGAGGCCTGGAGGTCAATTCCTGCCATTGATGCCAACAACAATCAAAGCTTAGCTACAATAAGACTGTGCACAAAGCCTACAAAGGGGTGCACCAAGAGTGTCCACCTCAGATAATTTGGGAGGCTGAGCCACTGGGCCCTATAGGACACCTAGCACAGAAAGCCACTCTATCAATGCAGCGAAGCAGCCAAAATGTGGAGACAAAGAAACAGGTCATAAATGACAGAAATGGAGGAAAGCAAATGACTGGATATAGAATTCAAAATCATGGTTATAAGGTTTTTCAATAATTTTTGAGAGACTGCTGATAAATTTAATTAGACCCTCGAGGATATGAAAAAGGACCAGCTAGAAATTAAGCATATATTGACTGAAATAAAGAATAATATACAGAGATCCAACAGCAGACTAGAGGATCACAAGAATCAAGTCAAAGATTTGAAATATGAAGAAGCAAAAAACACCCAACCGGAAAAGCAAAAAGAAAAAAGCATAAAAAAATATGAAGATAGTGTAAGGAGCCTCTGGGTCAACTTTAAGCATACCAACATCAGAATTATAGGGGTGCCAGAAGAAGAGAGAGTACAAGATATTGAAAACCTATTTGAAGAAATAATGACAGAAAATTTCCCCAACCTGGTGAAAGAAATAGATTTACAAGTCCAGGAAGCGCAGAGAATCCCAAACAAAAGAAATCCAAGGAGGACCACACCAAGACACATCATAATTAAAATGCCAAGGACAAAAGACAAAGAGAGAATCTTAAAAGCAGCAAGAGAAAAACAGTTACCTACAAGGGGGCACCCATTCAACTGTCAGCTGATTTCTCAACAGAAACTTTGTAGGCCAGAAGGGAGTGGCAAGAAATACTCTAAGTGATGAATAGCAGGAACCTACAGCCAAGATTACTTTACCCAGCAAAGCTATCATTTAGAATTGAAGGTCGGGTAAAGAGCTTCACAGACAAGAAAAAGCTAAAGGAGTTCATCACTGCCAAACCAGTATTATATGAAATGCTGAAAGGTATCCTTTGAGAAGAGGAAGAAGAAGAAAAAGTAAAGATAAAAATTATAAACAACAAATATATGTCTATCAACAAGTGAACCTAAAAATCAAGTGAATAAAAAAATCTGATAAACAGAATAAACTGGTGAATAGAATACAATCAGGGGCATAGAAAGGGAGTGGGACTGACAATTCTCAGAGGTTAAGGGTGTTGGGGGTGCAGGAAGAGACTGGACAAAAATCGTACACCTATGGATGAGGACAGTGGGGGGGATAAGGGCAGAGAGTGGGGTGGGAACTAGGAGGAGGGAAGCTATGGGGGTGAAAAAGAGGAACAACTATAATAATATGAACAATAAAGATTAAAAAATTAAAAAATAAAGCAACAACAACAAAAAAACACAAACATATTTGAGTTCCAAACCCCACAATGGCCCAAAAAGTCAGGAACTGCTCTGGCCTATGTTGCTAAGTGGTTAGCGTGTTCAAGTATCCAACGGTCTTGGGTTCCATTCCCAATCTAGGGCACATACCTGGATTGCAGGTTTGATCCTTGGCAGGCTACATGCAGGGGGCAACTAATTGATGTGGCTCTCTCACTCCATTTCTCTCTCTCTCTCTCTCTCTCTCTCTCTCTCTCTCTCTCTCTCTCTTCCTCTTCCTGTCCCCCTTCCACCCTCCCTCTCTTCCACTCTCTCTAGAAAATCAATGGAAAAAATATCCTTGGGTGAGGATTAACAAAAAATAAAATAAAAAGTCAGGAACTGATCTCCTACATGCCAGGAATTAACAGACCTGCATTTTGATGTGCTAATGTGTTGTAGAATGCATCTTCTTATGCAATATTCATTAAATCAGTAGTATTTTGGAAGATTCGTCTGTATGCCCAGAGCCATCCTAAAAGTCATGAAAACTGTATAAAGCAAGCTCCTAACTGTAGGGAGCAAAAAATATAGTTGGAAAATCAAGGAACAGAAGAGCCCCCTAAGAGAACAGCAAAGGGATAGAGAAAATAGAACTTAAATTAAGTTCTAAAGGACTTCACTGCAAGTGAAGAAAGACCTTTCTCATTAGATGAGTATCTTATCTGGGAAGACTTTGTAAAGGGAATGAATCCTGAAGACAGTGAAATGGAGCTTGCCTGAGAGGGGCTCTCTGAGATGGAGTTGTATAAAGCCTAGTGATCTAACATCTGGGGGAAATAGTAACTTAAGCAAGTAACAGATTGAAATAAAAAGAAAAAAAATGCTGTTTTCCCAGAATTCTCTTCTTGTACCTGGCACATATGAAAAGTTGAGTCTTTTAAAAAAAGATTTTATCATCATTAATTTTTTTTTACATTACATCCTTAATGCATGGACATGGTAGCACATTTGCCTATACAGAAAAACATGAGGAAGAAAATAATAAACACAGAGAGATGCCTAATTCAATTCTTTTTATTTCTTTCTAGTGTTTTTCCTCTGCATAAGTATATATACTTATATAATTGGAAGCATATCCTATAGGGTGGGGCAAAAGTAGGTATATAGTTGTTTGTATGTAAACTAATACTATAATTAACAAGTAATACAAGAATAAACTGTGGTTCCCATATTCACAACTGTAAACCTACTTTTGCCCCAGCCTATGTGTACACTACTTATTTTTAAGAATTAATTTTATAAAAATCACCACTTTGTACTGATCAAGCCTGAATCTCCAAGACTGACCTCTTGGGAATGAATATCTTTACCACTTTCCTGCCAATCTGCAGAACTTACTTTACCCATTAAGCATTCTGTGTAATTCGCATTTTCCTATTAGAGCGGGGAATGGTACGTAGAAACGGGAGCTCATCTCTTTCTCATGGCTACCTGAAGCCATGGAAATGGAAATCGGAGACTCCACAATCAGCTGTTTGTTTACTCAGCCTTATTTAGTGATTGCATAATATATGCCAGGTATGCTGCTAAGCTATGGTGAGATAACAAGACAGACACATTCAATGAATTCATAGGGTAAGGAAGCTAGAGAGAACTGACTAGGAGATACTAAAATAGTGTGGTAAGTGCTATGACAGAAGGAATTAAGGATGTTATGCTAACCCATAATCCAGGCTGTTCAGGAACTCTATTAAAGGCGTTGAATGTAGCAGTGACTAAATGAAGCCAAGAGGCGGACAAGGAGTTAGCTGTAGGCCAAGGAGGGAAGATGAGTTTGAGGGAAGAGCATGCATAAATTTTCTCTTAGCATGGCACGAACACCACAACAATGCCCTCAGTATGGTTGGAGCCTAGAGTGTAATAAAAGGTAGAGGGACCCATAACATAACTGAAGAGATAAGAATCAGAGCAGAAAAGCTATTGTAAGTCACGTAAAGAAATTTGGAATTTTTAGAACAAGAAGAACTCATTAAAAATTTCAAGTAGACTTTTTTCTTTTTTATGGCCATGTAAATCTTTCCTTTTGTGACAGCATAGATGGACCTGGAGATTATTATGCTAAGTGAAATAAGCCAGTCAAAGAAAGACAAGTACCACATGACCTCACTTATATGTGGAATCGAATGAACAAAATAAACTAACAAACCAAGTGGAGACAGCCTCATGGATACAGAGAACAGACTGACAGCTGTCAGAGGGGATGGGGGGTTGGGGGACTGGGTGGAAAAGATTAAAGGATTAGTAAAAAAACATATGTGTAACTCATAGGCACTAACAACAGTGTGGTAATGGACAGAGGGAAAGGGGGCAGGGGCTGGGTGGGAGGCAGCAAAATTGGGGTGGGGGAATGAAAACATCTGCAACAGTGTCAACAATAAAAATAAAGAAAAAAAGATTAAGGTGGAAAGCAATGTGATCAGATTATATGTTCACCCAACAATTCTGTTGAAGATACTTTCTCAGTTCTAGCTAGAATTAGTTTATGTATTGAATGCCATTATGATGCTAAATATTTCCCTTACATTAAATCAATGATAATTCACAACAACCCTGCAAAGTAGACGCTATTATTCCAGTTATGTAGAAGGTGAGCTAGAGAAGGTAAATAATTTGTCCAAAGTCACCTAACTATTAAATGGTAGAGAACTCAAACAAAGATCTATTTTGTTACAAAGCTTCCGTTCTTCCCAGTGGACCAAGCTGCCCTCCAATTATGCTCAGCACTAGCTGTTGGATGAGGATGCCAACATTTATTTGAAACCTAACTAGAACTGGAGGAGCTTCAAAAAAGGATGAAAAGGTGTGGCAAGCGTAGGAGGTGAATTGGGTGGGGGTGAAAGAGTTGAGTGAATCAATTCCTTTTAGCAATAAATTCCACTCTATTTAGGTCTGCTTAAGTGGGTTTTTATGCTCAAGAACTTGTCAGCCAACTGATATAATCCTTTTAGAATACGCAAGTTTTCTCTTACAAAGGGGGTTTTGATTACATTGGCAACTCCAAGTAGCCCCATTTCTTAGATTGAGTTTCTGGGCTTATCTTTTAAAAAATATATATATATATATTATTTATTTTTTACAGAGAGGAAGGAAGAGGGTTAGAGATTAGAAACATCCATGAGAGAGAAACATTGATCAGCTGCCTCCTTCCTGCACACTCCCTACTGGGGATGTGCCTGCAACCAAGGTACATGCCCTTGATCAGAATTGAACCTGGGACCCTTCAGTCTGCAGGCCGACTGAGCCAAACTAGTTAGGGCTGGGCTTATCTTAATAGAGGAAATAAAAGTGTTCTACTGGAAATAAATGATGATGGTCTTTGTATGGATAGTCTGTAATTTACATGAAAACTTCTAAAGGATAAATAGCCATTAAGAATGCTCTAGTAAGGCAGAGAGAAAAGGTAGGAGAACTTCCCCATACATTGCCCATTCACTGTTGTGTTTGAAATCCCTGATTACTGTATGCTGTCAACAAATCAAGGATAGGTTGTCAAAGCAACTCTAGTAAACTATAAATACTACTCAACTGCTTTTGTTCACAGTGAGTAAATAGATAGTATATGTTTATGAATTAAAGAATACTCAGATCCAGTCAGTTTTCAGCATGATAATTGTTCTTACAGATAAATTAGTTTAGTCCCTTATTTCTGATATTAGGGAACCCAGTCTTATCATGGTTTAGAATCTATTCAACATCATTGCCTGATTTCCTAAACAGGTATTTTCCAACAAATATGTGATAGTAGCCTCTATAACACCAATGGTTGGTAAGCCCTTCTGATTTTAGGAAACTAAAAGCTCATGCATACTAGTTCTTTATTAGATCAAGCCACAAATCTCTAACTCATTCCGGTCTAGATAATGTACTACAAATTATCTCTTTTATAGACAATATAAATTATTTGACTTCTTTGCCATTTTCTTTTTTGGCTACCTGCATCCTCCTATAACTGGCAGTAGCAAAGAACGCTCCAGTCAAGAAATAAGAACTGTTGAGGAAGTGTTTGATAAAAGGGTTTAGCTCCATGGAGAAGCACATCCAGTTATTTCAGCTCACCTGGTTTGACTGAAGAGTGTTACTTCACAGTGAGGAAGTGGAGCGTTTAACGTCTTGCTCACCGTCTCTGTGACCCCTTCATACCACACCTCTGTTGGGAGACAAAAGCAAACACCACAGAGCCGAGAATTCCCAAGGGTTGAGGGCCAGGTAATCCTTTCCGAACTACTCTGACCTGATACTCGGTGACAAAGGTGGGGCTTTGTTAGTCTTGGAGAAAATGAAAATACCCCTTTCTTTATTCTTTGCTTTCCCTATTCTTTTGCCTGAAAGTAACCATCCCATAATCAAAACTATTTTATGATAACTCCCTCACCTATTTTCCATTTGAAATCACTCTCTTCAAAGAAAAACAAATGACAATCCAAGATTGTGTAATGGGACTGAGTTGTTGACCTGGGAATAATCAAATGACTAAAGTAAAGTAACTGCCTTACATTCACAAGGAAGCATGTGAATGAGAATCTCACAGCACCTAAAGAGCCTGGTTCTTGTTTTCTACTTGCCCTACAAAGGGGACCTGGGAGATGAGCCAAGGAACATGATGGCTTAAAATCTAGGATGTTGAATAAGGGTTCCTGGAAGAATGTGAAGCCATCTGAGCCCTCCTATCTGGAGAAAAGAATACATACCTTGGTTCACTTTGTGTGTGTGTGTGTGTGTGTGTGTGCGCGCGCTGGGGATATGAGGTACTCCAGTTCTTACAAGCACCCAACTCTCAGCACCTAATGGCTCTGATAGAATACAAATTTCCTGAGCAGCCCACATATTTTGTCCCTCATTTCCCAAAATGCCAAAGTGGATGTTAAGAAGGTTTAACATCTGATTTTTCTGAATTTGTTCAGGGAGTGACTATTTGGAGCTCTCAGTTTTGGTCAGACACTCCATGGTCTTTGATGACAAGATGTCTTTTGTATTATTCTCTCCAGGATTCTAATAAAAAAAAGCTTACGCTCATTCTGTCCAACCAGGAACTGTTGGCATCAATCACAATGACCATGAATACCATGATTGCTCCAGTTTGCACCAGGGCCTAGTAAATCAGGCAGCATTGGAGAACCTCAGACTCCAGACCCTGACCACATGTATTTGAGCCCTTGCTGTACTACTTACTAGCTGTATAACCTTGAGTGAGTTACTTCAGTTTTCTCATCTGTAAAGTGGGCATAAAAGTATTATCTTATGGGATTTTGCAAAAATCATATAAATCAATGGGCATAAACTGCTTAGAAAGGTGCAAGGCACACAGTAAATGCTAAATATATTCATTCATATTTTAAATGCGGTCACTGCCGGTGAACACTGGGATACAGAAAAATGAATGAACTACTTAAGACCAAAAGCAGGTCACCTAAAATTTAAAGCACCAAAGGTACTTTTCAAGAACACCTTTTGAATAATTTCATGGGCTCTTTCACACGTTTTGTGCAAATGGTGCTCGTGGAATTGCGCAGCTGCACTCTAGCGGGCTTTGACTTTCTCTCTATGTTTCCCCAACCTCCTGTTCTTTTGTCTTGCTGCTGTCGTTGTTTTTTGTGTATTTTTTTTTCTTCTTTATTCTTCACAAATAATGAATATTTTTACTGTTATGGTTTGTATTGATTTTTTTCTGGCACCAGTGAATACAGTGCAATGTATCCAAGGACAGTTGAAAATGAGGAGTGTATTCTTTCCTCACTGGTTGCTCACAGATCTCAGACTCCTGGGTGGTTAGAAGTGCAGAAATTAACATATGAACCCAAGTGATTAAATCCCTCCAGAACTAGATGGAAAACTTTCCTAAATTGATGTTGTTTCTGCTGTTGCTGAACCTGTGTGGAAGTTACAGTCTTTTAAAAACAGTTCTTTCAGTGTCTTTTTCTTTTAAAGATGAAAATCAAACCAACTGGCAATTATTGAGCATGTACTATGTGGAAAAGGCACTACATGGATAAGTGATTACAAGAGAGACATTAATCAGAGAGAGAGTGCGGAAGCCCTATGAATTGATGTAGTTAATTTTTCCCCTCAGAAATTTTTAAGTGCACTTTATTCAGAAAATGAAAGACTACTGCACAAGAAAAATAGAAATCCATTTCAATTGAAACTGAGGTCAATTTCTATGAAAATATACAAATTCAGTAATAAATTAAATCCATGTTTATTTTTTTTAAAGACCCAGATGTTAAATACTGGGGCTGGAGAGACCCCTAGCTTTTCTACAGGATTTTAACCTACAAACAGTCACAGCCAAAAAGCCTGCCAAGAGGATTAATTCCTGAGTGGAGTTTTCCAAGCTCTTACAATAGCAACATCAACCATCTCTTCTACCTCCCATGGGGAACAGTTGTGCCAAACACACTCTGTTGCTATCTGTCTGTGCTCTGCCCAGCCCTTCCCTAGTCTTCTGTCATTGGTCCAAGTTAAAACAAACCAGCTAATACTGAGAGGAGCCAGGCATTTTCCAAGATCCATACATAATATCTGGTCTGTAGACCAAGGTAGGTTCTACTGTTTTACAGATGAGAAAACTGAGGCACCTAGAGATTAAGGACTTGCCCCAAGTAGGAAAAGCAGAGCCAGAAATTCAGAGTTAGACCAAGCGGACACAGAGCTTCTCGTGCCCTGACTGCCTCCCCCGACCCCCATCCCCTTGCTGCACTGCTATACAGTGTGAGTGGTTTCAGCGGGCATAGTACATGCACCTGTGGGGCATTTGTTAATGTCCTTTCTTGTCAAATTCAATGCAGTTTCAAAATTTTAGGAGATTAGAAAAAGATTCTAATTGAGCACCTGAGTTTGATTAATAACTTTTCACAAAGTAGGCCTCTCAGTGGTATTGTCCCACTGGACGAACCGGGTGAGATTCTATCTGTGAAGAGGTGGTCCCAGGATCCCACAGTTTAGAGAAAACTTCTTATTGGTTGCTTGGGATAGAAAGCGAGACCCTGAGGGCATGGCATCTGAGAAGGGGCCTACCCCTCAGCTTGAGAAAATGAAAAGTAGTTGTCACTGCTGATGAGAAGAGGGAGGGTGGTGGGATGAGTGTGCTCGAGAAAGGAAAACAGTAACATCAAATGTCTGAGAACTGCATGCTGGGAACGACATGGCTGAAAGAGCAAGCAAAAATGCACCCAGGATTTCTGGGGTATGGCAGGGTGCAGGGGAAAAGATTGTCTGTGTAAAAATGAATATTTGAGTACCTAAGCATGGGGCTTTTTAATGTTTGATTTGAAGGTGTTTGCATGGTTTCAATGTATACTCTAGTAACCCCTCCCCAGCCCTGCCATATACACTGGGCACCATCCATACATCTCTGATGACGGGAGGAAGTGTTTAGTGGGAATCTGGAAAGGGCAGATTCCCTGTGCTTATAAGAGACCTTAGTAGAGACCCCGGAGTAGAGAAGCAGAGGAGCTCATGGGAAATTGTGCCTGTTGAAAGTTGCAGAAATCACAGGAGCATCCCTAGATGTACACAGTTCTTGGAATTGGGGGAGTTTGCACAAGCATCATCTAAATTTCAAGGGACAGGGTGGCCCCAGCTGCCGTGGAATTAGTATGTCTCCTAATCTCTGTGTACTTCCTCTCCCTAAGTACCCAGAGTTCTCATGGAGTCACGTACTCAATGCACTCCAAATTTAGCTTTGCCACTTTCTTAACTGCCTGGTGAAGTGATTCATTGTCTATTTTTTATATTCTATATTTCCTTGACCCTTTATCATAGTTGCTTTTTTTCTTTGGAGAGAGAGAGAGAGAGAGAGAGAGAGAGAGAGAGAGAGAGAGAGAGAGAGAGAGAGAGAGAGAACAGTCATTTTTATTGGTGAACCTCTCCTTAGAATCTTTAATTTTTTTCCTGGAAATGGCCTGGGGCTCCTTGTACACAAACACCGAAACCAAATAGTCATATTATCACTGTGTTCCTAACTATAGAGTCTCTAAGCATGGGTGTGGGTTTACATAACAGGGAAACTAGCATTGGCCTGGTACAAATGCTAATTAAATGTTGAAAAAAATTCAAGGATAATGCTGCAGTGATGCAAAGGTGCCTGTGTGTGTGTGTTTATACGTGTGTGTATGTCTTAATCATCTACATATGCTGGACAATGGATACAAAGTTCAGGTCCATAACAGTGTGGAGGGTGGGGGGGAGGGGAGGGAGTTTAGATCAGTGGATAAAAAAGATGGCTCCCTCTTCCAGGGAAATTGGTGACTCACTCTGTGACAATGCATAAGTCATCTGCTCTCTATGTTCTGTCCTCCACCTTGAAAATGGGGACTGGAACACTTGAGAATGTCAGTATTCAACTAATAACATGTCCAAGATACATGAGAGGCATATAGTAACATGTGTGCATCCTTGGAAAGAAGGATTTGAGTTTGAGGGGCAGAAAATTTTATGTGAAAAATAGATTTTTAAAACTTTCTGCGACTCTGATTCTGTGATCCTAGCTGAAAAAGTGAAAGTAAAATCATACCTCACAATAAAACTGAAAGAGAAATTTAAATTGTACTGAAAAGGGAAGAAAATAGAATGGGGAGAAGGGGTGAGAAAAGAACAAAACCACTAATATGCATCAAGGAAAGTATGTCTGAACTTTGTGTGCTTTTCTTTTTCTTTTTGAAAGAGAATTGCTAGACCACATTCCAGCTGTGACTCCAAATGTGACTGTTAAGTCACATCTCCAGGGACACCTGCATGGTTGGGACAGATCAGCATTCAATGCACAGGGACTTGCAGAGCTATACTAATAAAAGCCTTGGGGTGATCAGGCCAGCAGAGGAGGGCATTTAAGGGTGATCAGGCTGGCAGGGGAGCAGTTAGGCATCAGGCTAGCAGGGGAGTGGTTAGGGGGCAATCAGGCTGGCAGGCAGGTGAGCAGTTAGGAGCCAGTGGTCCTGGATTATGAGAGGGATGCCCGACTGCCAGTTTAGGCTTGATCCAGATGGGACCTAAACTGGCAATTGGACATCCTCTGAAGGGTTTGAGATTGGAGAGGGTGCTGGCGGAGTTGAGTGACTCCTCCCGCCCCCATGCATGAATTTCATGCACTGGGACACTAATAAACAGATAAGAAACCTTACTGTCTTTGTTCTCTTCCCTCCCTCCTCCCCTCCCTCCACCCCCATTTTAAATCATTGCCAGATACTCTTTAAACAGGATATGTAAAAATGAAAGAAAAACAATCTAATCCACTTTTTCTTTTTGCCATTTGGGATAATATTTCTTGTAGAAAATAGAAGTTTCTAATGCTGGTAGATCTGATTCAATTAAACAAATATTTTCTGCTTGCTCACCGTCAAAATGAGGAAGCTGCCTGCCCACAAATTCTCTAAAGGAAGATTCAGAAGAAAAGGGAATTGCAGTTAATCCTTTCCCAGGTCACACCTAAAATAGATCTCTGCTAATAGGGAAGTTATTTGTATTTAAAATATAAATATACTTTAGGTTGAAGGAATCAAAGATGCAGAGCAGAGTCAGAAATTCAATCCCACCTTAAAGGGATTGACAAATAAGGATAGACTAGTATTTTCCAAACCATGTCAGAGGATCTGAGAGCTTCTATTAGATATTCCCAGAGAAGTAAAAATATAGATGTTCCTTCATTAAGTATTTCTGAGTAAGGTGGAGTTAAAGTTACTCCCTGCTACATAACTTGGGAGTAATTGGTAGGCTAATATGTATTATGCATTTCCAAGAAAGGGTTGTGTAGAATAAGCAGCAATTTTCAAACATAAAACAATTTGGCAGTACCAAATAACATCTCATGTATTTTGAGAAAAGCAGGTTGGAAAATGTTGGCATGGAACAAAATTGCTCTTGAAGTCTGGTCTAATTTTCTGAGTAGGTATATCATGTTGTCGATTTCTAAATATCTTGATGGCATGCCTAGTACACACTTGCCATCCAACTTTATTTACTTCTGGTCATATGTGGATTTAATATTTATGCTCAGATGTCCATACTTCTTGACAGAAATGTAATCATTAATGACCCTGCTCTAGGGAAGCCAAGAAAAAAAATCCAAATTTAGTTCTACAGAAGAGGCCAGTTACTGAGCCCTGAAGGCAAGGACATTAAATTAAAGCTCAGTACAAAGTTTGAAAACGTTCTTTTGTGTTTACGAGGGGCTCATGGTGTTTGAAAAAAGTCATGATACTTTCCCCCCCTCTAAAGGTGTATACATTGGGGGGAAATCTGCTTTGTTTTCATAAAGTAGAATCTCAATTATTTTGTAAACAGCCCTGTTCCTCCGTTTGGACCTCTGTGATTGTCTAGTTGTGTGTGATCACCCCAGTGGTTCTTTTGTTTGTTTTTTGTTAATGCCATACCTATCTTGGTGATGTATTCTCTCTTTTAGGTAATGGCATTCTGTGCCTGTCTAGCTAAGATATGTTGGAATTTGGCATTTAAAGGTAAAGCTCCATATCAGCAATAGGTGATTCCATAGTAAGCCATTGATGCAGACTTTAATGAACTGTAATTATTGCCAATTGTGAGAATAATGGGGAAAGATATTGATATGTCAAGCAACATATATTGAAAGATCCCAACTTAACTATCGCAAATAACTATCCTTTAAACACAGAAGAAACCAAGTTTACTAGGAAAGGAAGAAGACACTGAGCAGAGTACAAGAGCCAACTTGTGTCTGATTTTCCTGGGTCATGGCATCCAGAATATGAGGGACACACAGCAGTTGTATATGAGGTAGGAAGAGTGCAAATGAAATTGCCTTATTTATAATTGTAGCCATATTTTCCAGAATCAGAATTCAAGAAGGATGTTGATTCCCACCGCATGGATCTTTCCCCTTCTATTTAGTTTTGCCCTCCTTGACAACCAGGCAGAAATTGCCCCAGCACAGGTGAGCGATACAGGCTTGGTGCAGCACCTCATCAGTCATGTCGGACACACCCCTCAGCAATTACCATTCTGATTCAGGACAGGATAAAGAGTTCAGTGCACAATGTGGTGTGTGGGGAGGTGATCGGGAAGCATTCGCCATACAACTCTGGCAGAAACTGTTTTGTGCATGTGTCAGCGATCTCTCAGGTACATGAAAAACCAGCTTTGCTATCCCTTGATTTGAGATTAATTTTTTTGTATTATTTCTAGCGCATTTACTATTGTAAGGTGGACAAATATTATCCCTGTTTTTCAGGTGCAGAAACTGAAATGCTGAAAGGTTAGGCAACGTTCACAAAGTTACACAATGAGTCATTTTCCGAATCAGGAAACAAATTGGAGGCTCCGATTCCCTTTTCTCTGACTCTACCAGCTGGCAGCAGTTATTGACTCTATTTACAGAAGTATTTTCCTTGTCTTGCAATGGGCACTGGACAGACTTTTTCAGGCTTAAAAATTACAAAATGAAATACGTTTTGTGGAGCAGTAGAATTCGCATCAATTCATATAACAAGTTTTTTTTAGGTATATTTTGATTGATTACAGAGAGAAGAAGAGGGAGAGAGAGTTAGAAAAATCAATGTTGAGAGAGAATCATTGATTGGCTGCCTCCTGCACACCTCCTACTAGGGATTAAGCCCACAACCTAGTCATATGCCCTGACCGGGAATTGAACCATGACCTTGTAGTTCATAGGTGGATGCTCAACCACTGAGCTCTGCCAGCTGGGGACAAGTTTTATTGATAATGTCTAGGGCCAAAAGTTTTCAGTCCTAATTTAAACTCTATTCATGATCTGAAAATATGCACATAATACGTCTTTACCTCTGGTAAAATGGGAATAATTATTCCTACTACAGATTTTATTTTAAAAATTATTCTATTGCATGACATGTGTTGAGCTGAATGGATGGAATTATTGACTACAATTTTTAAATAATGACCATATTACTCTCCCCCTTTCTAGAATAAATTAAGTTTCTTATGAAGAGTTCTAAAAAATAGTATCTAATTTTAGCACATGTGTGTATACTTGTAAAAATACTTCAGAACATTGTGCCATACTACTTCCCTAAATACTTTTGCATGTACTGTCATATTTAGTCCTGTGACAACCACTTTCATACTCTTCCTAGTAGGGAATTAACGTCTAATCAAATGACTGTTGCCTAAAGTTTCTTGGATGTCACTCATTAACATTGCTGTCCTCAATATTATGTTTATCTTCTGTCTCCAGTTATATCCCTTTCCATGGTCAGAAATCCAAAATGGAATTCATTAGCACACTGAAACTTTCTCTTCTCACAGGCTGCTGATTTTAAAGGAACTCTACCAAATACTAAAGAAAACAACAACAACAAAAAAACAAAAAGCACACAAATATAGAATGACAAAAAACATAGCAGAAGCCTTGTTTCCACACTGCTGGCTTTTGATTCAGTTACAGCTAAGGAGAACTCAACCCCAATAAGATTCCAAATGCCACTTTGAAGAATGGACCATCCAGCTCTCACATGCTTCCTGTTTCCCTGGAATTTTCACATTCTAGTTTCTGGCCTCATTCCACATTGGGACACCATCAATTGAGCCCCCAGAGGCTCTCCCTTCTAGATGTCCGAGCCCTCTGTTTCCCTGGATAGTGAGTGATGATAGAATTCCATCTGCCTCAGTTGTCCTAAAAAGAGACAAGAGGTTGTAACCACCATCGGGTCAGTGAAGGTGAACATCCAACCTCAGAGGGCCCCTCACCATGTGAGCAGTGGTGGTAAAAATGAGACAACCTCATAGAAACATTAACTGGCAGAAATGCCACGAGCAGCTTGGTTTCCACCATCTCTCCACCAAGGTGTTGCTTCCATGGCAATGGGTTTTTATATTTGGTTTCAGTAAAGGAAAAAGTTGCCTTTGTAAGTTGACACATGAAGGGAGAAAGAGAACCTCAGAGAGGTGAGTAACGTGCATATAAGCATGAATTGATAAAACTTGAATTTGAATACATGTACATTGAATGGGAAGGCCCTTTTCTCAGCTTCAGGTCACAGTGCTTTTTCCAAGTAAATGGTCAGTCCTGTGGGTCAAGAGGACATAGCCACCAGCTAACTTCCAGGGAACTCTGAAACAAGTCACTCTTCCAGGAGCTTTAGCTTAGAAAAGATCTTCCATGAAGAGCTATCCATAGAAAGGGGAAATTAACTAAAATTTGGCTTAAAAAATTAAAAATTAGCCCAACCACGTGTCTCAGTGGTTGAGCATTGGCCTATTAACCAGGAGGTCATAGTTTAATTCCCAATCAGGGCACATGTCCCCGTTGCGGGCTCCATCCCAAGTAGGAGGCATGCAAAAGGCAGGCGATCCATGACTCTCATCAGTGATGTTTCTATCTCTCTCTTCCTCTCCCTCACTCTCTGAAATCAATAAAAATATATTTAAAAAAATAGAGTATAATAAGAAAAATGATGAGCATGAGACATACAATAAAACATATCATCTCATTAAAAAATACCCCTACATATTAGCATCTTCCTCTAAATTCTTAATCTGACCTTTTCTGAAGACCATACAAATGTCACATATCTTGTCAATTCTCCTTATTTTCAGTAGTTCTGGTCTATAAAATTTCCTAGAATACTAATCGATAGCTCCTAGGGGAAATACAGGATTTGGTTCCTATAAGCTTCATCACATTTTTAATCAGCCAATTGGTATATAATCTTGTTTAGTGTATGTTTCTGTGTAAAGGCACCTTACTGGATATTATTGTTGACTGATGAGCATTGAACTCAGTCAATAGCTTCCTAACTCTTGTTTGAACAAAACTTACCTAACACATATTTTCTCCAAAAAGCACATCAGAGCTGTCTTTCACTTAGAAATGGAAGACAGCTCTTTATCTCTGGGCTTGGGGTTCATTCTAAACATTGATTCTCAACAAAAAGCAAAAAAAATGTGACACTAAACTCACCACAGAAGAGACACATTTATAGTGTGAGGGCTGATACAAGAATGCTTTTTGGGGTGAATCAAATTTGTTGACTGACTGCTCTGCCCATGGCCACGAATAACAACAAAGGACTGTGATTATTGATTTTCGGGTAACAAATAAAATTGAGTGAGTAGGGAAATTCACAAACAGCATCTACCAACAATGAGAAACAACTGTAAATGCAAACAAAGAACACCAAACCGGTTTTAATCCTGTGGCAGATTTCATTCCTATCCACACTGAGACATCAATGGACTTCATCTTTATCCTGGGAAACTAGGTGACCGGTGATTAGTATAATGATTAACTTTGCTTCGGTCTGTACCATTTCAAATTTGATGATGTGTTTTCTGCTAAAGTTCTAAGGATATATCAATTGAAATATAATGAATATTAAAATCATTGTGTCACAAAATTAAATCACTTGGAGGAAGAGCAAAATGAATGTTAATAATGTATCATAGTAGGGCCAACATTGGAAAAGAGAAATAATTGGAAGATGGTTTTGCACGTGTGCCAGACTTTCATTTCAACATAACTGTTGCTGTCATGTCCTCCCACACGATTTTTCATACCAAGTGCTACAATCCCACGCAGTCCACATGATGCTCAATGCTATTAGCTGAAGTGACAGAAAAATAAGAGAGAACAGCAGGGTTATATTTCCCAGTGATTTGGAATTTGCACTTAGAAAACAAGTAGTGAGAAGCATGTAACAGAGAAGTCTGGAGCACAGTAAGCACTGGTGAGTTGGTAAACGGTAGCCTTCACAAAAGGCTATTATCACCCTGGCAGGTATTGCAAAGTGGTTAGAACATCAGCCCATGCACTGAAGGATCTGCAGTTCAATTCCTGATCAAGAGCCTGTACCTGATTTGCAGGTCGATACACAAGCTTGGTCACAGAATGTGTGGGAGGCAATCAATCTCAGGTCGATGTTTCTCTCTCCCTCCGTCCCTTCCTCTGTTCCACTCTATCCAAAAAAAAAAAAAAATCATTTATTAACTGGGCTTTTTTTTTCATCAAAAGTCCATGTAAAATGAACATTGCTACAAATTATACATTCTGGCTCTCTTTGATAGTCTATGGGTTGTAGTGTGCTTGATTTATCTAGAAGAGTTTTGGTATCTGTTTAAAGGAAAGATGAGTGTGTATTAAGCGGTATGTAGGGAAGGGCAGTGATAAAGTTAAATATATTATGTGATACAAACTGATCGTTATGAAACCTAATAATACTGGAAACGGTTCAGATTAGCCCTGGAATTGTAGCCTACTCTGTTTGACTTGCTTCAGATCTAACAGGAATCTCTCTACCTTCAGGCCCATGGAATTTGAAGTTCAAGAAAACTGAATCCATGTATATAGCAAAGCCATTCTCCTCACAGTTTTTTAACCAATGAATATTATGTGGGAAATTGATTCCATATGTTTTCAAGTCACTTATGCAAGTTGAATAATTAAAATGTTTACTGGTAAGAGCTGCCTGATGTCTTTAAAGTCAGGAAATTATCTTATGCCAAGCAGACAAACTTAAACACCAAAAGGTCAAGCCATGCTTGAAATCTTGCAACATCCCCAAATGTAATTATTCTAAAAACACTTAAATGATTGCTAGTTCCCCCTGCTGATTATCATATGGTAGTAAAATAAGGAATTCCTTTGTTCCCTTTTATGTCTGAAAAATCTTTGTCGGTGTGTCTTTCTAAAGGTACCTCCAAGTTATGTTGGATTAGAGCCTAGACTATTAATGACATTTGCAATAAGATTTTGTCCGCTCGTAAAAAGAAAATCATTAAATTAATGAATGCGTGTGATTCATGTCTAATTAAAAATAAAGCATAATAATGAAGATACATTTTGCTTCAATCATATCTAAATAATTCTAAGAGTTGCAATTACTGTTCCCATTTTGTAGATTTAGAAATCAAGGTCCAGACAGATTAAGTAGTTTGTGAAAGCACATCCTAATTGGATAAGTTAAATTTTGCCGACACACTTTAGAAATACTTCATGAAAAGCACGTTTAAAGGAGATAGGTAATAAATTTAGCCCTAATGAAATACCCAAAGTAATCTGTTAACTTTTTTGTGTGTGTGGTAGCAAGAAGAGAAGACTTAAGGAAAAATATGAAATGAGGAATACTCATAAATTTAGTGTTTGTAGTATAAAGATGAGTAAATTTGGGGCTGGAAATCCTACCTTCAAATTCTAATTCTTCTGCTTGTTGTTAGCTCTGTGACCTTGGGCAAGTCACTGGATCTCCCTTATTAAGTGGGAATATTGAAACTTTATAGTTTTGTGAAAATAAAATATTTTAAGAGTATTTTATTATTTAAAAATTACTATATGCATGTAAAATAATAATAAGGATTACAAAACTATAGAAACAATGGGGAGATTCTACCAATAATGAAACTGAATATCATCGAATTTGAAGTTATTATTTATTTATTTATTATACTTGTTAAATATTGCAGTTTAACTTTTCCTCATCCTTCCTGTGGGATATAAATTTACCAAATTATAAGATGTAAATTATGTCAGAAAAAGTACAAAAATCTTTACTTATGTCTCAGTCATTGCATCATTTTTGCGAAAAGGAATAGCCCTTGCTTTATTTGGTGTGCTCTGAATGTAATACTTTTTTAATACCTTAGAAAAGTGGTAATTAATTTCACAAGATGGGCAATAGCCTTTCAAATAAAAAAAATTCAGGAGGAAAAAAGAAAGTCAGTTATTCAGTTGGAAACAAGCTGATACCTGCCAGGAGGATCCCGGGAAGTCTCTCTATTGCTGTGTGCATTGTGTTTATGCTATAATTAAAAACGGATTAGAAAGAACTAGAGCATAGCACCTCTGATTGCTGCTTGCCTTCACACTCAACTTTAGCCAGTGGCACTCAACTAAGCCCAAGCCATCTAGCCTGGCCTGTGGGCTTGGAGTGCTTTGACAAAAGGTGGACAGTTAGTTTCCTTCTCTGAGACAGTTCCAATAAAATAAGGGAGGGGGGGGTAATTTTTTTCTGAAGACAGAAATGCCATATGTCACTAAGGAACTTGAGACATTCCCTCCTCCCTCCTCCTCTTAATGTGAAGGCTTGAGCTTTGTAATTGGTCATTGCAAATACATTGGCTTTTTTTTACACGCCCTGTTGAGCTTTCAGATACAGTATTTTCCTTCTCTCACAGAACATATGACACTGCGTGGGGGGGGGGGGGTCCTGCTAAACCTTTTAAAGTCCCGGGAACATGGGACCTTTTTCCCAGCTGAATAAAAAGGCTACCTCTCTGTTCTTTGTCCTCTCCCCACTTCTTTCAAAATGAGTCCCTTTGTGTTTGCCCAGAAATGGGGCTTTGTGGCAATTAAAAGATTCGAAGGTGGCAGAGGCTCATGCCCCAGCAGAGCAGGATTCCAGCTTTCCATGGTGACACCCAACTTCCCTTCCCCACACCTCCTTCTTGTCCACCAAGACGACTGTAATCCTACCTCTGCGGTTACTCTGAAAAGGCTTCCCATCCAGCTATCAGAAAGAATCTTTCTTAAACAAATATTTGCCAACGTCTATTTTCCTCTTTAGGGGAGTGAGCAAAGGAAGGGCTCCAGTCTCTTCATCCCCTTGGGTCCCCCTTGTGCAGATGGTGATAGACTGTAGGCAAGGCTGCTAGTACTGGAGCCCACCTGTGCTGGGCATGACACTTGCTTCCATGGGCTCAAACCTTCAGCGGCTTGATCAGCTACCCATCACAGGGGTGATTATTTGT
This sequence comes from Murina feae, assembly GCA_004026665.1. Taxonomy (NCBI): domain Eukaryota; kingdom Metazoa; phylum Chordata; class Mammalia; order Chiroptera; family Vespertilionidae; genus Murina; species Murina feae. Next base: position 9,085 of record PVJC01010849.1, on the reverse strand, counting down.
CCTTATTGCAACCACTGTAAGTCTCTTTCTCTGTATGGCAGAAATCCAGGAACATTCCATGAGGGTTACGACATTTTCCTTTTACAATAATGGGCTTTACCTTTCTCTAGGTTCCATGAACTCTTTAAATGTCAAAGTGACTCACATGGGAGGAATTGATCCTACACTCTTCACTGAAAAGCTCAAAGATCTATAAGCTGTTTTTTTCTCATGAAATGGCATGATGCTTATCTTTTGAGGAATAATGCACTCCCTGCTTATCATCATCGCATTATCAGGCTGCGTGTAGCCAAACAGATAGATAAAAAGGCACAAGGAATGTACAATATTTGGAGACATTATTTTCTAGAGCTCTCACTTTCCCTACCTGTCTCAGAATCCCATGAACCATTGTGAAGAACTTCCCGAGAGTTACTTCTCTGTGTCCTTAGCAGATATTTCACTAATCATGTCTCACTTTGAGGATAGTTTGCAGCAGATTCAGACCAAAAGCAATCTGCCTTCCAGCATCTGACTATATTTCCCATGAACATAATGTGTGGAGAGTCATTCCTTCGAGATGCCTGTTTACCCCACCTGAATTCTGAACCACATTTTAAATTACAAAAGAACAAGTCAGAATATATGCACACAGATGAAAAAGAACAGCGAGACAATAACATCTTGAGAAAGAACATATTAAGCATCTGAAAATCCATTCACAGCTATTTACTGAGAACTTTCTCTGCTAATACTATCCAGGCCCCTAGCAGGAACCACCTCCCACACTTAGGATCTAGATCAGATCCACTCTTGTCTTCTTAAGGATATCATCCCAGCAGTTTTTCTCTGCCTTGCCAACATCATCAACATTCCCAACTCTTCTGGATCTTTCTCATCTACATGAAAACATGCTGTTATTATTCTTCCATCTTTGGACCAGTGGCACCCCAGTTAATGCTCCCTTTCTCCTCCCTTTTAGACAAAGTCCTTGGAAATGTTGATATATTTGCAGCTTTTAACTTCTCCCACTCTCATCTTGAACTTACTTCAACCAGTCTTTTGTCCCCAGCCCCCACTCCAAAAATGACTACTCTCATCAAAGTCACTAATGATCCTCCTGTTGCTAATCTAAAGGTCAATTCTTAATCTTTATTTCACTTATTAGTAGCATTTAACACTATTGGATCTGAAAAGCATGAGTTGCAATTATGGTACACTATTTCTAAGACCTGCAGCTTCTACTACCTCTTATTAGTTTATGACCCCCAAATCTACAAGTCCAAACCTGATATTTGTTGAGAGTATGGATAGATGAATGAATTAATTTTCTTTTCTACACTTCATCTTAGGTGTTTGACCAACAGTATTATTAAATGTGAGGGAAAAGTGGAGTATATAGTCTCTGCTCATTTAACTTCTTTCAGAATTATGTCCTTGTTACATTTTTATTGATAAGATTCTGAAAAGTGAAGTTACCTCATTCACAAAATAAAAAAACACTACAATTTTCTCAGGCTTCAGAAACAGTGAAAGTTATACTGAATAGTCAGCATGCCAATTCTGTATTATTAATCTATGGAAAGAATACATTTTGATGCCAATAATCAGCAGTACATTTCCAGCCCATGACTAAAGATGTCTAATTAATTTGAATTATTGATCTAAGTTATTTACTAAACAATGGCTGAAGTTAATCAGGTTTATGACCTTTGTGTATCTATGACCCCATGAAAGAATCACAAAATATTTTTCTCATGCATTTGTTTTCCAGCTTGACCATGGCCTCTCCCAACATCCTCCTCTGGGCCTGGCACTGAGCTCATATGGTTGACCTGCGTTCTAACAACCAGGAAGCATGATGCCCAGAGGGTTCCCAACCTGTCTCATCCTGCCCCAATGCTTGGTAACCAGGTACTGCTTTACTGATTGCGGTCTACTTTACTCCATACTTCCTGGTTCCTGATCATCTTGGCTGCAAACTGGTTTTTAAAATATTCCTAAACTTTTGCTCTAGGAAGTGAACTTCCTGTAATTAGAGGACTCTGATAGTAAGGTGTTTAATTTCCTTGTTAATGCAGAAATGAAACTATAGACCAGAATTTTAGTATGGATTATTGCTATGGTTGTGGATGTGTGTGTCAGTAAAACAGACAGTACCCTGTATCTTTTATCCTAGTAAACCCTCTCTTTACCAACTGCATTTACCCTTGTCCAGGGTGATTTAGTTTGGCATTGGTAATCCCTGCATTATGAGAGATTATTATCTGTGACGTAATGCACTTGTTTCCTGGTTAAGAATGATACAGCAGGAAGAATATGAGTAGGGATGTGAGAAAAGGAATCTATATTACTGTGTACAGAGTGATTTATAATAATATGGTAATTTGATATGACAACCGCTTTTTATAAATGCAATTTTTGTATCAATAAGCAATAAGACCAATAATAAGAAGGGGGAAGAGAAGAAGAAAAGGAAGGCAGGAAATAAGAAAGGGAGGAAGGAAGGCAGGAAGGAAGAAAGGAAGGAAGGAAAGAAAGGAAGGAAGGAAGGAAAAGAGAGAGGGAATAAAGGAGGGAAGGAAGGAGAGCAGAAAAGAAGGAAGAATAAAAGGTAATGATGGAGGGAAGGAAGAGTAAAAACGGAGGGATGGCAGGAGGGGCAAAGAGAAGAAGCGAGAGGATAGAAATGATTTTCTTCTCATAAAACCCATTAGTAAAATATTTCAAAAAATTTGGAAATTTATTTAGAGAATTTAGTGTTCACCCTGTAGAGATTGTTTAACTCAAGTGAGTCTTAATGAAGTGCCAACTAAAAATTATCTTGAATTTGTTGCATAGAGGGTATAAATTAAGTGAAATTGATTAAGCTCCTAAGAGTTCTTAATATTGACTGCATGTCCTGTTTTATGAGTGTTTTCAAAAGGGAGTGATTTATTGTGGCAGGACTAAAATAATACAGCATTGTTTTCTTTCTGGTTCTGCCTGCTCATTAAACCCTATGACCTTACATTATCTATCCATGCTCTTTTTCCATTTGTGAAAAACAGCAATCCTGTAACTTAATTTATTTTATATAAGCTTGGGGTACCTTGAATGCATTTATGGTAACAGAAATAGCCATGGCAATAATATCAGGATAGTTCTTCATTTAAAGAAAGACTATTTTAATATTTTTATCAGTGTCTCCTGGTAAGACATTCACATAACAAAATCCCTGATTGTAGCAATTGTTGGTGTTGTGTATATTGGAATTCTCAGAAGACAAGCCAACGTTTGAATCAGCTGAAAGATTGATCCCTATTTCTGGATCCGCCCATTTGGAATAATGTTCCAGACAATTTGTACTACCACTCCCTATACTGAACAAACACATTAATTCTGTTTTGATTTTATGGCAATCTGTCCTCTATGTGAAATTCCCAGATATGTACGATAGAAAGTCTTTGGGAGTTATTTTAGAGGAGTCAAGGTTTAGTCTCCATAGCTGAATTCTTGGAAAACCAACCTTATGTCTAACATGGTTCCTCTAATGAACACCTGATGGTATAAAAAAAAAAGTTAGACCAAGGAAATTCTCACCAAAAATAGGCCTGACCTAGGCATTTGTTTCAGGCTTCATGCATCTGCTTCCCAGTACTGAGTTAAGCCCGGGAATGGGGAGGATGTTGGTTTGGAAGTGCTTAAGTAAAATTGTCATTTCAATTTCTACAAAATGGGGATCAATCAAAATGTTAATCAAGAATTAATCAAAATGTTTGTTACTGAATGCTGGTGTGTGTGTGTGTGTGTATGAGCAAATCTTGATAAAATTTTAATCTGAATTAGCAGACTTTTTCTGTCAATAAATATTTAAAACATTACATCCTATGAGTTATATTTATATTAGTTCTCCTTTCTTGATATTGGAATAATTCCTCATTTTTCTTACCCAATTAAGCTAAGTATATCTAGACTCTGAGTCGTGCTGCAGTAACTTATTGAATGCCCTGGAATGTGGTGGCCCTTGTTTTAACAGACTCAAATATGCACTGTGTGGCTTTTGATGTCTCTATTGTGTTTCATGGTGTTTGGGATCCCTTGCTGAAAAGAATCCACACTTCCAAAACAGAGCTTCAGCAGTCATGTGCCTAGATTAATCTGTCATCACCACGTCAACACCCTTCATGGCAAAAAGTTCAGAAATTCAGCTTTCCTGGCTTCTGAACAACTCTTAGGATACAGAAAAGACAGGCAGCCTACGTTAGGCCCCTCGGTCACACATTGCAGAGAAGAAATCAAGTTTATCAGATAAACTCAAATCAGGAAAAGTTAAAATGATTTTGAACGAAATACATCTTGGGGAGTTTCTGTACGAATAACTTAGAGCTCTGTCATCAACAAGGTGTAAGTCATTCAGAGTGAGGATTCTGAGAGAGATGACTCATGTCTCTTGGATAAATGAACATAAAAGCAATTAGCAGGGTGTGAGTTATTTGGTTTCTAAATGTCCTGACAGTTATGACAACCAAATTTAGATTTTTATCTGTCCAATGCTGGTTTAAGTCAGCATTAAATTAACTCTTTTTCTCTTAGAGTCACTCAGAAACTTTTTTTTTTTTCAAAAAACTCCTTTTAAACACTTATGGTTACAGGTCCTATTTAAGGAAAGAGAACATGACAAAACTATATGATTCCAATAAAAAGATGTGTCATCCCAGTGAGCATGTCCAGTGTAATGTGGAACTTCATGACTTATGATGGACAGCAAAGTACCTGCTCAGCACACACCACACACATGATAAACTGAGCAAAGCTAAATGTAATCATTCTGAATTCTGCAAAGGACGCTTCACATACTCAAGGCTGTCTTATTTCCTTGCTCAAATGAAATTGATATCCTGAGATGCACACATTGACATGAGGACCATGAGGAGATTAAGAAATTAATCATATCCCAGTGATTAATTCCTTGGTTCATCTGAGTGTTTACATAACAGTATGGGAGGCAGAGAGAAGACTGCTGATTAAAAGGAAAGTGGTGGGAATATGACTGAGCCACATCCAAATACTGGCCCTGTAAATTTCTAGTCAGATAACCTCAAGCAATTTAATTTAACATGTTCCTCCCATGCCTCAGTTTCTTACCTCATAGATCTATTTTGAGTATTAAATGCAACGATGCTTACTAGATTATAAGCTTCTTGAAAAGAGGGTCCATGTTCAATGGTCTAGTTCACTGGTAGATCTCTGGTATCTAGCATAATGTCTAGTACATAGTAGATGCTCAGTAAATGTTAGATGCGTTATTATGCAAAATGTTTACCATAGTTACAGGCACAAAGTAAGCAAATATAATGATAGTGATGATGATCACATTTATTAGGAAACCCTTCAATAGTTTCCCAACACACTCAGAATAACTTGCAAACCCCTCTAAGGCTCTATGTGATTTGACTTATTTCTATCTTTGGTAAATTAACTTTTCTTCTATCTTCAGCCACACTTTTCTCCTTCAATATCTTAAATAAACCAAACTTCTTCCTATATAAGGACCTTGGTGTATACTTCTCTCACTGTGCTCTTGCCTTTTCCATTCTGCATCCATTTCTTCTTCCCAACACTTGGTACTTGTGATGAAGAGCTATCTAGGCAGAGCTCACCAACAGATGATTTGCTGTACAATCACAGAAGCCATACCCATAAATTTCTACATCAACCTACTTCATGGTCCACAGAACCATGTGGCCATGCTTAACTTCCTGAAAACTCAACTGGTTTACTCATGCCAGGGCTGAACAGTGACTTCTTTATGATCAATTTCAGACCTTTATTACCTCAGGTTCCAAAATTGTATAAGGTATAATTCTACAATAACTTTTTTTATTCTATAATATTATAGTTGTTCTGCATCCCTGATTATACACTAATTGCTGAAATCATTTGTAATGGAAGGTTAAAAGTTCCAGAGCAGAAGAAAGTTAAAGATAAGTATCTGGCAGTAGATTTGAATGCCAGTGATAAAAGAGATACCAGGAATCCATTGACAGTTATTTAGATGTTTACTTTCAATACCTGTATTAAGTACATACAAGAGGCAAGTCTTTAGGAAAATCAAGTTTCTGCTATAGAATATCCTAGAGAAAATAACTGTATAATGGGATATTTACTTGTTTTTAAATGTTCTGGACAATTGGGGGGAAAATGATGTGGTTAGAGTTTTAAATTCCCAGCTAAGCAAATCAGATTAGCTTGGAAGTAAATAAAGTTGAATCAAGCTGAATTTGTTAAAAAGGGTGTACTATGTAGAGATTCTGCATTCATGGAGACACCTTGAGCAGAGAAGAAAAAGTCTAACAATTTGTTTGACTGGTTGACTAGAACCTAGACTCAAAATTAATTTAAACTAAATACAACTGTAATGTTAGAACTTTCTCGGTATACTATAGAGAAGGTATCCAAAGGCTTAGAGAGATTGGAATGCTGGAGTGTGTTTATTACATAAGATCCCTTAACCTTGGGAAGGTCCAGAGGACATTCCCTATCCCAGGGCTGGGCAAGGTTGCAAGAAATATATTCATGAGGAGAGCGCTGGCTTCTTTGAAGAGCTCTATGGGGATGTTTTCTACAGGCCAAGAATGATGGAGGAATGCTTGCCATGAAACTAAACTCCTGGAATTCCGTGGAGAAAATGGGAATTGCTCGATGGAAACAGATAGGGACTGCTTATCATTACCAAAGACAATGGGGATACCATGAGTACAGTTGGCAGTACTCATAGTAATCAGACACCGTAGTAATCAGGATGACTTAGCCAATATAGATCTTTAATATTGGCTAGATGATAATGATGATGACCCTAACACTGAAATCAATGGCCAGCTACTAAAGTTTTATTTAATAAAGTAGAAAAGTTCTACCTTGTGAATAGAAGTCTTATGAGAGTCACCACAGCAAAGAGTGATGATCAGTCCTTCAACCAGTTCCCAGACTTGGGCTGGTTAGTAGACTCAGAGTTGCTTGAACAAAGGGGATTCCAGATTCCTTTGAGGAAGAACCCTGCTCTGTAGCCCAAAATTTACAGGATATTTTCCCTTCTAGCATTCTTCAGTGGGAACTGAAAATATTTATTGGGAAAAGGTAAAGGATCCAATTATTTAGGGATTACTAGACACTGTCTCTGAAATGAGATTCATTCCTGGAAACTCAAACATTACTATGGTTCACCACTCAGAACAGGGGCTTAGAAAGGTCAGATAATTGGTAAAATGTTGGCTTGGACCCAGAGTGTCCCCAAATGCAATGAGCTCCACATGCGCACAAATGCACACTGGGAAGTAGCCCTCTTAACCCCCCATTTCAGGATATATAGTTGGAATGGATGTGCTTGGCAAATTTTGAAATCCTCACATTGGCTATTATGGCAGGAAAGGCCACATGGAAGCCATTGCAACTGCCTCTGCATACAAAGATAGTAAACCATGAGCAATACCACAGGATTGCCGAAGCAGTGACACTACCAAGTACTTGAAAGATGCACAGATTTACCAATAAAGTGAGCTCCTTGAAGGCACAATGTAGGTGTTGTTTCTTATTAAATCACAAGGTCAGGCGGTCAGTAAATGTTTGCTGGTTTTTTTAAAAAAGAATTACCTTTAGGTTTTTCTTTTTTATTGTCATCTATTAATGTGTTAAGAATTAAATCAATTTTGAATTGGGAAAAACAGATTTTAATCCTCTTATTTTAAAGATAAAGGTTTAGTACTTACTCAAATTTAAACAACTACTTTAGGAAGGACAAGCATTAGAATTCAGTTCTCTTGGCTCTTAGCCCCTGCTTTGTCTTCCCCAGTATGTAGCTTAATTGCAATGAAAATAACCTGCCCTTTGAAAAGTAATGTATACATTTCAACATGTCACATGTGCTATCTTACTTAATCCTTTCAAGAACTTTCTGAGGTGAGCAGGGTAATTATTTCATCTTTCAAATGAAGGAGTAGAGAGAAAAAAATAAAATCAAGTTACTTATACAAGGTATATATTTTTCATGTAAAAATAAAACAAATTTTCCTTTTGTATTTTTAAAAGAATATTATAAAAGTGCTTTATTCTCTTTTGTCTTGCACATGGCTGAATTTGTAGAATGTGTGAATTAGTATACTTGTGGGTAATACACTAAAAACCACTTATTTAAATGTATTTATGATGAATGTGTGACATCAAAGAATCCACCTGGCTCTAATGGCCGGCGTAGATGCTAAGGACAGCGACAGTCATTGTTGTGAAAGACTCCTGTAATGGGCAATCAAAAGGTTATCGACTATCCTTTCAGTAGACTTCTGAGTGTTGTCTAGATAGCAGAGCATCTCCGGGGCTTGTCTGATTCCAGGGGGTGTGATCATTTGATTGTCTCTAGTTGGTGTGTTGAGCAATTCTGTAGAGATGGAAGTTAGCTTGTGGGAGGCATATGATCATGCAGGTGTTTCATGTCCACAGTGAAGCAAATAAGTCCTGTTCTGAAAGTGGGGAGAATTTTATACCCCAAATGCCTTTTTTTTTTTTTTTTTAGGTTGGAAAGAGCTAGGTAACTTTGAGAAAGTGTTTTAAACATAAAAGCCTATGTTATAAGAAGCACTGTTTCTGTTGAAGACTGTTGTCGTGTGAGACAATCCAACAAAATGGACAACTTCCTCAAATATTTCACTTTCAAAAATGGCTGCATTCAAATGACAAGTAGTGTGATATGAGGAAAAGAATGGTGAAAAAATACCTGGACCTTACTTCTGGCCCTGGGTGCCACTAGCTACTTGACCTTCTGAAACATACATAACCTTAGAGCCTGCAGTCCTTCATCGGTGCTGTGAACTCCATAACCACTCTTCTTTCCTCACAGGGTTGTCCCTCTGGAAAGCATTTTAACAACTGCATCTAAACCAAAGATGTTACCACATCAAGGACTGCTTTATATACTTTCTTCTCACTCAGTACTTTTCCTTGTTAGACCTTAAACCAATGCAGAAATAATTAACTTTGCAAAATTTTTGCAATGTTCAGGATCTGCCTCAATTTCTGTGTTATTGACTCTGATAGCACAAATCCTTCCTTCCTTCCTTCCCTTCCTTCCTTC
>PVJC01010848.1:20375-42978 GCA_004026665.1 Murina feae | reverse complement strand
GTGGGTGGGGTGTGGGTGTGGGTGGGGTGTGGGTGGGGCTCACCTTGGGCAGGTCTCGAAAGAGTTCCCCAAGTTTGAGGATGATGATGAGGATGAAGAGGGAGGAGACGGCTCCGGCCACCTGGGGGTAGGAGTGAGCAGACGGGTCACCAGGTCGTCCGTGTGCAGAGGCTCGGGCCCGCCTGCGCCCGCCTGCGCCCGCCTGCGCCCACCTGCGTGTTGCCCCCGGCGCTCTCCTGGACGAGGCTCCGCGACATGGAGCAGCTCACGGGGAAGCACTGGAAGACGCCCCCGATGAGGTTGCTGAGGCCCAGGGCCACCAGCTCCTGGGGGGAGGCAGGGAGGAGGCGTCATCAGTGATGCCGGTCCCCAGGCCGCTGCGTCCCCACCGCCATCCCCGCTCAAGAGCCCCAGGGACTGGCCTGCTGTCCTGTGTCCCCCTCTCCACCCTCAGCCCCATGTGGTCCCACGTGACACTCCCTCCCCCAGGCCCCGGGGTCTCTAGGAACCAGTGTGCCCCCTTGTGGCCCACATCTCGCCCCAGACCTGGTTGCTGTCCACCCGGTAGCCGTGCTTCAGGGCAAAGATCTTCCCCAGCGAGATGGCGATGGCGAACCCCACCACGGCGATGGCGAAGGCGTTGCCCACGAGCTTCATGAACAGCTCGGGGCTGGGGGCCACGGGGGGCACCAGCCTGCGAGGGGCGTCTATGAGGTCAGAGGAAGGGCTGCCGGGGCCCAGCCTTCCCCGACCTCCAGGGGCCGGAGCTCACCCTGCAGGGATGGTGCCCACGACATCCACCCCGAACCTGCGCTGGAGGCCCACGCCATAGGAGATGGCCGTGGCCCCGATGAGCTGCGGGGACAGAGTGGGGGGGGGGGGCTGGCACTGCTGCCAGGGGCGGAGGAACCACGCTGGGGATGGAGAGGGAGGCGGGCGGGGGCTCCTGCGTGGTCCCCCCCACCCCAGGACCTCTCACCATGCCACCCAGTGAGGCTCTAGCCCTGGGGGCACCCACGGGTGCAGCCTGCCTTGCCCCTCGCCCCGTTCCCTGGAGCCGACCGTGAGCAGCTCCCCGGGGATCGGCAAGGGCAGGTGTCGCTTCAGCTTGTCGTTCAGCAGCTTCACGGCCACGAGCACCAGCCCGGCCACGGCAGCGGTGACCACGGCGCCCACCACGCTCTGGGGCAGCTTCCAGCAGACCTCCAGCAGCGTCTGAAGGGAGGTGGAGTCACGCCAGCCCTCGGGGTCACAGGCACCGCCCGTCCCCCCTCCTGCCCTCACTCACGTAGATGAGGGACAGCGGCCCAGAGAAGCTGCTCAGCTGGAGGCCGAACACGTACTTGAGCTGTGAGACGAAGACCTGCACGGCCGCCGCCGTGGTGTAGCCGCGCACCAGCGGCTCGGACAGGTAGGTGACCACGAAGCCGAAGCGCACCAGGCCCAGCCCCACCTGCGGGCCGGCCACGGCGTCAGGGGTCCTGGGGTGGCTGGACCAGCACCCGGGGCAGGAGGGGTCGGAGGGGGGTGTGATGGGGACGACAGTGAGGGTCACACACTTAGGGGACCTGGTGGGGGCTGAGGGGGGTTGGCAGTGTGGGGGAGGGCAGCGGGGGACACCCCCCCGGACAGCTCCGCACCTGGAAGAGGCCAACCAGGACGCTGAGAGAGGAGGCCAGCTGCACCCGGGCAGCATCCCTGGCCGTCACGTTGACGGTGGAGTTCACGGACTGCATGAAGATCTCATCCGGGGCCAGGGCCTCCGTCACACTACCCACCATCACGGACATGACAGCGAAGGTGCCTGCAGGGACAGGCAGGTCTGATGGGGAGCGGACGCTGTCCCACCGGGAGCCCGGGCCTTAAGGGTGAGGTGGGCGGCGTCAGCTCTAGACAGAGGTCCCAGACTCCACTGTGCAATGGAGGCCGTGCGGGGGTGTCAGGTGGGAGCTCTGGCCCCGATGGCTAGTCATGGGGCCCTGTGCCCTCTGCCCCGTGCCCACGGCTCAGGGCAGGTACCTGTGCTTGCGGCCCTGGCTCACAGGCCTCATCCCGCCTGGGAATGACCCTCAGGCCGTCTCCACTGCCCCCCACCAACCTGCCCTCTTCCCTAAACTCCCCGGCCCTGCTCGGCCCTCCCTCACCCTACCCTCCACAGCGGATGTGGGCACCGTCCTGTCAGGCTGGGCCTGGCTCCACTCACCCACCGAGATGTGCCGGGAAGTGCCAAACAGGAAGTAGATAAAGACAGGGTAGAAGGAGCTGTAGAGGCCAAACACGGGGGGCAGTCCAGCCAGCAGGGCATAGGCCAGGCCTGCAGGTGGGGCGGGAGCATGTGGGTTTGGAGGCTGAGCCTTGAAAGAACGAGGAAATCCCAGCACCAGGCCAGGGGTCGTGGCTTCAGGGTTATATTTTTTTGTTGCATATGTTTTTATTGACTTCAGAGAGGAAGGGAGATAGAAACATCAGTGAGAAACATCAATGGTGAGAGAGCCCCATTGGCCGGTGCCTCCCACATGTCCCACCCTGGGATAGAGTCCACACCCAGGCATGTGCCCTTGACCGGAATCGAACCCAGGACCCTTCAGTCCGCAGACTGATGCTCTATTCACTGAGCAAAACTGGCTAGGGCTAGGGTTATTTGGGGGGCGGGGGGGGGTAAGATTTCCAGGCCAGGGTCACCACCCGAAGGCTGAGGGTGCAGCTCCAAATCAGGGCCTCACCCTGTGGCAGCTGCATGATGGCCACACTCAGGCCAGACAGCAGGTCGCCCAGGAGCCACTCGCGCACAGGGTACCGGGGCAGCCAGGCCAGGACGGGGAGGAGCTGCAGCAGCAGGGCTCTGGCCCGGGCCCGGGAGCACCTGGGGACACGGGGTGGGTGTCAAGCACAGGGGCTGCCTAAGTCCCACCGGTGACCCTCCCACCCCATCTTCAGTCTTACTGCAAAGAGGCTCGCCACCAGGGGGCCGGGGGTGCAGGGCCCCAGCGCCCCAGCTCCTCCAGCTGCTCCTGGTTCAGCAGCTGCCGCTCCACGCGGTAGTCCCGCCTCCTCCACTCCATGGCCTCCATCGTGTCCCGCGGGCTGGGGTGGCGAGACCAGAGACACAGTGAGAGCACCCCTGGCCCAACCCCCCACACCTCCCCGTCGGACCAGAGCGAGGCCCCAGGATCTAGGTGGGTCCAACCTCCAGCTGGCGCGGTGCCCGCCCGTGTGTGGCAGGGGTAGCGCCTGAACTTTGGCTGGTGGAAGCCTGTTCCTGGGCCAAAGTCCCCCATCTGGGGACAGGGGGATGAGCACGGGCCACACCTCCAGCCCTGGGTGTCTGCTCCCGAAGTCTCCACCAGCCCAGCCCCGGACCCAGGCCTGCTGCCCCTCCAGCCTCCTCCCTGAGCCTCCGCCAGCCAAGCTCCGCTGAGTCCTTTCCCAGCTGCCCCTGAGCCCCTGCGGCTGGCTGGGAGCCCGGACAGGAGGGACCCAGCAAAGGGGATCAGGCCTCAGGCACCTCCTCTCCAGGGGCCCCGGCCCCCAGCAGAAGGAGGCTCCCACGGGAAGGGAGGTTTGGGGACAGCCTCACCCGCCAGGTGCCTCTGTCCTGGGGAGAGTCCGACCCGAGTTCCCACCTGAAGAGGGGGCATGACCTCACTTAGGCACAGGACGCCTTACCTGGGGGAGCGGCCCCAGGAGGGAGCTGGGAACGAGGAGCTATTAGAGGGGGGTTCGCTAGACCCGCCAGAAGCTTCCACCAGCTGGAACGTTTCACCCGCAGGGTCGGCCTGATCACCCTGGGGGAGCCCTCACCTGGGGGAACCCCCACCTAGGGGAGCCCCCACCTGGGGGAGCCCTCACCTGGGGGAGCCCTCACCTGGGGGATCCCTCACCTGGGGGAACCCCCACCTGGGGGAGCCCCCACCTGGGGGAGCCCTCACCTGGGGGAGCCCCCACTTGGGGGAGCACCTTACCTGGAGGAAAGCTCTCCCTGCTGAGAAGGAAGCTCTGACCCGGGGGAGGGTGCCGCCCAGGAGCGGGCACTCGCCGGGAAAGGCCTCTGCACCGGTGCCCCGACCGCTCGGAGGCCTGGCACCGCCGGCGCCGAGATCTTTGAGCCCCGCGCCCCTCCTCCTTGAGTCACTCGGGGCTCCCCGCTCGGGCAGGGCCGGCGCCGGCGGGCGGGGCCTCCATCCCGGGCCCCTCCTTCGGGCGGAGCTCAGCGCTCGGTCCCGGGACAGGAGCCCAACTGGGTGGGCCAGGCCGCCCCACGGGCGCCGGGCTGCGGCCTCGGGCGCCAGCGCACCCGCGCGCACCTCCCGGGCGGGCTCCACGCCGCCCCCGCAGCCCTCGCAGCGCCCGCCCCATCGCTCGCTGCAGCCGGGATGCTGCCCCGGGGAACCGGCGGAGGCGGGGGCGCGGGGCGGTGCAGGCGGGAAACGCTGCTCCCGACTCGGCGGCCCCCGCGGAGCAACCCCGCGCCGGCGCCGCGCGGACACCGCGCCCCGCACTCACCCCGACGCCTCCGACAGCTACGCGCGCTGAGGCCGCTACGGGCCGGGGGGCGGGGCTGGGGCGCGGGGGCGGTCAGCGGCGCGCGCCCGGGAGCCAATCCCCGGGCAGGACGGGGGAGGCTCTGACCAATCATCGTTCCGGGGCGGGGCCTTGGCGGGGCTCCCTGGGCGGGGCGGGCCCCGCGGGCGGGGATTTAACTCCTTCGGCCCCGCGGCCGGCTGGGGCCCTCCTGCCCTCCGAGCGGGCGGGTCTGCAGACCTGGGCCCCGCGGGCCGGTTCCTCACGGGACAGCGCTGCTGCCGTGGCGCCTGGGGGAGGCCCCGTGGAATAGGGAGGGAAACCTCACGAGGCCGGGATGCGGGGGGGGGGGGAGGCGAAGGGGAGTGGGGGCGCGCGACTGGTGACCCCAGCCGCAGCCCTCCGTGGGTGTGGGCACCCGGTCGCGGGGCCTCTCGTCCCTCTACGGGCGCCACCCTCGGGCTTCTGCTCTGAGACGGGAGGTGCCGGAAGCCTCCCTTCAACCCTGGACAGACACCCAGACCTGAGTGAGGCCCCCCCAGCGCGGAATCCTGCTGCCCGTTCCCCCAAGGTTTCTGCAAGGAGCTTGGAGGTCCCCACGCTGCAAATCGCAGAGGCTGGCAGGGGCCAGTGCTGTCCACGGGCTGCAGGGTCAGCAAGGGCAGCTCCTGGAGATCTGCCCCAGGGCAAGCAAATGTCAGTCAGCAGCTGCCTGCCGCTGCCTGCCGGAGGTGGGGTCCCCTGCGGCCCTTACTGGGCCCCTTACAAGGTGAGGCCCAAATGGAGGGCAAAGGGGATGGGAACTGGCTCAATCTCCCTGAAATGGGCTAAAAATAGCTGAGCACTCTTAGGGAAGGTCCTGCTCGGGTTTCTCCCAGAGGTCAGCCTGGCTGGGTCACCACAGCCACCTCCTGCCCGCCCGACAGGAGACCAGGGGCCTGGCCAGGGGGCCCCACTGGCTGGAGCCTGTCCTGATGGACCAAGGTTGCAGTCGATCCCATCAGGGCACGAACAAGAAGCCACCAATGGCCCTGGCTGTTGTGGCTCAGTGGCTAGAGCGTCAGCCTGTGGACTAAAGCGTCTCAGGTTCAATTCCAGTGAAGGGCACATGCCCAGGTTGCGGGGCTCTATCTCCAGTCAGGGGCGAGCGGGAGGCAGACGATCAACGATTCTCTCGAATCATTGATATTTCTCTCCCTTCCTCTCAGAAATCAATCTAATCTAATAAAAGAGTAATATGCAAATTAACCATCAGTCCAAGACACCTAAACCATGCCTATCAGCCAAGCCACACCCACCAGCCAATCAGAGCAGCTGTATGCAAATTAACCCAGCCAAGATGGCAGCCTGCAGCCACGGAGCTAGAGCAAACAGGAGGCTTCCATTGCACCAGAAGTAAACTCCCTGTCTAGGCCAGCTGGGCTTCTGCTCAAGGCCACAGTGTTTCAATTATAGAAGCCACGGAGCTGAAGCAAACAGGAGGCTTCAGTGCCTGCCTAGGCCTCCACTCAAAGCAACAAAGTTTCAATTATAGAAGATAAACCCCAGAAACCTGATTCCAGCCAGCCTCACTGGGACCTTGGGTCACTGGGGTCCTTGGCCAGCCTGCAAACAGCCTTCAACCCCTCACCCAGGATGGCCACACCCTCATAGAGTGGGATATATATATATATAATCTCAAAAAAAAGCAACCGATGAGTACATAAGTGGGATGACAAATTGATGTTTCCCTCCCTTCCTCTCTCTAAAATCAATCCATTTTTAAAGGAAGAGACAATAACCATTTTCTATAGAAGTTTATTCCCAAAACAGAGCGCGGCTTCACGGAACAATGTACACGGACAGGACGAGGGGCCACGGCTGACGGGGGCGACCCCACAGAGGGCATCTACAGAGCCTAGGACATAGCAAGGACAGCCCCTCTCCCCACCGCGGACCCCGCAACCCTGTGGGCGGGGGTCACTCTGGTGAGGAGAGCGGGGTCCTGGCCGTGGGATTTGGCACCAGTTAGTGAAGTAGAAGGTTCGGTCTCCCTGGAAACTGCCTCCCCAGAGTACCCGTGGAGGGGGGGACTGTCTGCCTGGGCCGCCCCCACCCTGTTCCCGGGGGTAAGAGGGTGCCTCCCGGGCTGCTGTCCCGCGGGCACTCAGGGCTGACCTTGGGGACAGCCAGGGGTTCCCCACCCCTGCAGGGGGCCAGGGTCCTGCGGGGTGGGCTCCCCCAAGCCCCTCTCCCACTTTTGCTACCTTCCACTTGTAAACAAAGGGGGTGGACACATTCTAAACTGTAAACAAAGTGTAAAAAGTTCCAAGGTTTATGCTGTAAACGAAGGTTTAAAATGCTTTCAATCTTGACCTGTAAACAAAGTAAACAAATGTACAAGTTCCCAGTTCTGGACACGAGACCAAGGAGTAAATGCGCGTTTTGTGATCAGGGTCCTAACAGTCCTGCCCCACCCCTGCAGGGGGGAGCGGGGGGTGGGGGAGTGAGCCCTTCCCCAGCCAGGCGCCCAGGCCGCGCGTTCCTGGAAACATGGGGTGGGGGGCTCCTCCACTGGGCACCCTCAGTCCCTGGCTCCCCTCCTTCCCAGCCCTTAGCATCGGTTCCAGCGGGACCAGAGCTAGGGAACACGTGGCACCACAGACAGCTTCTGCTCACACGTATGTGAGCGTGTGTGAACATGTGTGAACGTGTGTGATTCGAGGCTGAACCACCCTGGGGGGAGGGAACCTGCTCTGTAAACACGGCCTGCTCCCCCCACCCCCCACCGGCACCCAGCAGCAGTCCTCGGTCATAAGGCAGTAATGGCAGGGGCTCCGCACCGTGAACACCCAAACCCACGGGGAGGGGTGGCGCGAGTGGGCCCGGTGAGGAGGCCAGGGGACCCTTGTTTCCAAGCCCCACCCCCAGTCTCAGGAGTTTGCATCCAAGAAAAAGCAAAGGTCAGTTCTGTAGTCTGGGCCCTGATGATGTGCAGATGCGCCTCGGGGGACAGGAGGCTGTGCCCAGACCGCCCCCCCTCCCCCAGTGAAGAGGAGAGAAAAGAGCAGACAGTTTGCAGGGAGCCCCCCCATGGGGTCAAACTCTGCACCTTCTCCCCTCGGGCCCCTCCCCGCCCAGCCCAGCCTCAGAAGCCCAGGCAACAGAAAACTAAAAAATAACATCCGCATATCTCTCTGGTTACAAAGATACAAAAGTATAAAAGCCCCCATTCGGTTCCCAGGCCCTGCACACTGGCCAGTCCCCAGCACCCGCATCCTCAGGAGAGGGCGGCAGCTCAGCCCAGCCCGCAGCCACCGGGGAGCAGCGGGGCCGCCTGGGGTCAGCCCGGCTCCTGGGGTCTCTTCCGCCAACGTCAGCCCGAATCCTCCGCGGCCCTCAGGAGTGGCCCTCGCTTCTGGGGACTCTGCAGAGGGGAATGGGAGGGGAGGCCCGTCAGCACGGTCCCAGGGCGGCTGCCTGCGCGTTTCCTCGCAGCGAGCACCTCTGTGTACAGACAGCAGGTTAAGCACTGGACAGATTTGGGCTCAGGAACCTGCACATCTCAAAGGGTCTATCACCGCAGGCAAGGAGACTAAGGCTCAGAGGGGTCAAGTGTTGCTCCAAAGCCTGAACCTTGCTCAGTCCCCCACTCCCTGCCCCCAACAGCCAGACCCCAAGGTGAGGCTGCAGGACCCCGATGGGGCTTACACCCCCCCTCTAAACCCCTCCCCCAGCATCCTTCCAGAGCCCTGGGCACCAGGCCCCCAAGTCCTTCACCCTGCTCACCTTCCTTCCTTCTCCCCCAACTCTGCTCAGATCCTGGGGTCCTCCTTCCCCAAAGCCACTCACCCTACAGACTCCACAGAACCTGACCCAGCTGTCCCTCCTCCTGAAAACTTAGCTCTCGCCCTGGCACCCTGGCCGGGGAGCTGCTGGGCAGAGTGCTGTCCTGACGCATCCAGGGGGCAGGCTCAACCCCATCAGGTCAACACATACAAGCATCAGCCAGTGGGCGCATGGAGAGGTGAAGCAAGTCTCTCTCTCTCTCTCTCTCTCTCTCTCTCTCTCTCTCTCTCTCTCTCAGCAATAGATTAAAAAAAAACTTTTTTAAACAAATAAAACTCAGCCCTCCTTTGGATTGCTAAGGCCTGACAACTCCTGTTCCTCCCCATGGCCTCCCTGACGCCTGTGCAAGGTCGTCCTTCCTCCGTAGCCCCCTCCCTATGGCCCCTGGCTGGGTGCCCACGCTGTCGGCCCACCCGCACCCCATCTGTGGCAGACACGGGGTGTGCGCAGGAGATGGTCCTGAGTGGATGGGGGTGTGCAGGGGCTGGACCCCGCTTACTCCGAGTCGGGCGACAGCTCCGAGATGCTGTGGGAGGTGGCCGAGCGCGGTGTGGAGGGCCCCAGCGCGGAGGCGGTGGCAGAAGGCGTGGCAGTGGTGTGGGGGCCCGAGGGTGAGCTTGAGGACTGCACGGAGGAGGAGAGGGCCGAGGAGTTGAAGGAGGCGAGGATAGAGGAGAGAATGTCCAGCTGCTCAGTGGAGGGGCCTCGGGCCGGGTCCTCCTGGACTCGGAGCAACTGTGGGGGGGGCCCCAGGCCTTCCCGCGAGGGATGCCGGCTAGGCACCTGGTCCAGCCGCTCCCCTGAGTTCGATCTCCTGGACAGAGAGTCCAGGGGCCGGGATGGCAAAAGGGGGTCCCTTGAGAGCTGCCGCTGGGGAGACAAGGGCAGAGGCGGGGGCTGCGGGTCCCGGTCCCGGTCCCGGGTGCTGCGGGGCGGGGGCAGCGTGCGCAGCCACTCGCAGGGCGCTCCCAGGTCCAGTGCATCCCGGGACCTGAAGCGTCCGGCGCCGGGGCCGTCCCGGGGTGGCTGCCTGCGCGGCAGGGTGCTGCCCCGGTCCCTGGGCTCCGGGCGGCCTGGCACAGCAGCCAGGCGTTCCTGGGAGCCGGGCCGGCTGAGGGCGCGCAGCAGGGGGCCCGGGGCCTCCTCCAGCCGCTCCCGGCTCAGCTGCCGCCGGAGGAGCAGGTCCAGCTGTTCGCGGGAGGAGTAGCGGCTGGCCGGCTGCGAGAGGCTGCCCGAGCCCCCGCCGGCACAGATGCGGCCGTAGGAAGCTGCCGGCACAGCGCGGTGGCCCAAGGTGGCTGCACGGCACCAGGACAGCTCAGGGGTGCCTCGGGGCTGCGGCACCAGTGGGCACGGCAGCCGGTTCTTTAGGATGCCTGGGAGGGAACAATGGGGGACAGGATGTGTAAACAGGGGAGGGACAGCGACTCCTCGAGCCTAGGTACATGGCAACCTTGGGGTCCCTGTGACACAGGGTTGGAAGCAGAAACCCCGTGGGAGAGGCAGATCCTGGGAGTTCCAGAGGCAGCTGGACAGGGCCAGAGGGGGAGGCAATCATCATCTGGGCCAGGCCAGAGCAGTCCCCATGTGCAGAGGTGGAGACAAGCCTCCCGCCACCAGGTCGGGGTGGGGGCAGACCGGGTCAGAGAGCAGAACCCCCCCCCCCGAGTTGGGCAGGGCACCTCCCGAGGTCTCTGTGTGCAGAAGGCAGGGCAGGGAGCCCTTGGGTTTCTGTGGTCCACATTCGGGCGGGGCGGGCGATGCACAGGCCACGATGGCACCCCCAGGGGCTGTGGCGCAGGTAGGGGAGCAGAGGGAGTGCCCAGGACCCCGTGGAGCAGTCTGGGTTGGGAGGTGGAAGCCTGAGTCAGGACGTGAGGTCCTGGAAGTACAGGCCGGCCAAGGCGCTCACCTTTCCTCTGGCGCTGGGTCCGGCCCAGGGAGGTTTCGTCGCTGCTGGTCACGGCTGCGTCCGGCGGGTTGTTGTTGGCCGCGTCCTTGCTGGTGTCCAGCCCCAGGCGCCTCTCGGAGCCCCAGGCCTGCAGCGTGCACGGCGCAGCCTCACACTCCCCCAGGGCGGGCCAGTAGGACAGGAGGTCATTGCCGTCCACATCTGCAGAGCCAGGGCCGTGACGGGACCCCGTGGTTTATGACCCCTGTGGCCCTGACTCTGACCCCTGACCCCAACGACCCCTAAAACCCTGGCTGTCCTGTGAGCGCAGGTGCGAACAGGAGGCGGCTCTCAGTCAATGAGCCTGCGGGGGGACTAGCGCGCCCTCCCTCTCAGCTGGAGGCGGACAGAGACGAGGGGGGACCGAACCTGATGCTGAGAGAGGAGCCCCCGGGAGCCCAGGGGCTGGAGGGACGGCGTGTCGCCCAGAACACCCTGACTGCTCTCCAGGCCCCGGCTGTGCGGGCCTCCCGCCACGGAACACGCCGGAGGCCCGCTCCCAGCAGGTCAGGCCCAGGAGTCCTCAGGGTAGGAGGGTCCCTGGGTCACGCCCAAGTGGGACGGGGGTGTCCTGGTCACCCGGGGGTCGGAGGGCCCCGTCACCTTTGGGGTGGCTGAGGAGCCTCTCGCTCTGGGCGGCCCGGCAGAGTGGACGCTGGAAACGCCCTCGAGGCCGGCCGTTGTCCTCGCTCTCCGAGGACGGGATGGACAGACTCCTCTCCTCCTCCAAGGACAGGTCGCTGTCAGAGTCGGAGTCTGCACCTGGGGTGGGCGGTCAGAGGAGGAAGGCCCAGCGTGATTGTGGGGAAAGGAGGGACTTGGGGAGCCCTGAGGTGGCCCCAGCAGGAAGGAAGGGGCTGGGGACCTGGGAGAGCATGAGGGGCGGAGGGGCGGAGGGGCGGAGGGGCGCAGGGGCGGAGGGCTGGGCCTTGTTGTGGGAACAGGGCTGGGTGCCGGGTGCCTCCTGGGGCGGTGACCTGGGGAGCTGGCGGCCGCAGCTGCGGCTCCCAATTTGGGACAGAAGAGAGCGGAGGTGGGGAGAGAGGTGTCCCCCTCCCCTCTGCCTGGGCTCCCACCTCCACCGGCGTCTCGATGGAACATGGCCACATCCAGGTCTGTGGGGCCGACGTGAGCCTGGAGGCTGTGGTCAGTGTGGTCCGCAGCCGAGCCGTGTCGGACCAGGACGCTGTCCCTGGAAATGCACCCCCCCCATTAAAAAGGGCGATGGGTGCCCTGAGGGCCGGGCGTCTGTGTGCCCGTGGACGGCTCCGAGGGCACCCGCGGTGAGGCAGGAGGCCTCGGAACAGAGGCGGCCACAGACGCCCAGAGGGCGGCGCCCGCCCCGGGAACGCGGCTGTCGGAGCTGGTCCCTCTGCTCACCTGAGGCAGCCCCGGCCCCGCTGGCTGTCCTGGTCCTGGGCCCGGCCGGAGCGGGCGCTGCTCACGGAGGAGACGGTGGAGGCGCCCAGGGTGATGCGGATGAGGCCGCTCTCCTCAAAGAGGGCCGTGTTATTGTAAACCCCAGGCCCCTGGGGGAAGACAGGGGGTGAGCCCACCTGAGAGAAGCCTCGAACCCTTGCCTCCCGGACCTGAGAGCCTCCTACCGTCCCCGGCGCAGGCCTGGCCTCCTCGGGCACCGCTTTCCTACGCAGACAGGCCGGTGCCCAGGCAGCCCGGGCATCAGCATCCAGGACACAGAAGAGCAGCAGCACAGCCAGGCCCTGGGGCAGCGAGGGTCGAAGACTTAAGTGAGCGAGGAGGCCCCGCGCCAGCCAGGGTGTCAGCCAAGGTCCTCGGGACCCGAGGGACGAGTCAGGGAAGGTCGGTGTGGCCAGGAGCCCCGGTGGGGGTGAAGGTCAGTCCAGGCCAGCACCCCGCCTGCTGCCAATGCCCGCCCAGGAGCAGCCCTGAAGCTGCGTCAGGCGTGGTGACAGGGCCACCAGCCTTACCTGGAGCCCGCAGAGGCCGGCGTGGAGGTAGTGGAAGGCCAGGACGCTGTGGTTGACCGCCAGGAGCCCGAAGAGCCAGGAGGCACTAACCAGCAGGAGGAGCAGGAAGGAGCTCCGAAGAGTCCTGCGCAGGAGCAGGGAGGGACACGGGACCCACGGAGTCACACGCGAGGCAGCACGGGGCCAGGCAGGGGGCCCCCGGGGACACGGGAAGAGGGAACACACAGGACATGGAGGCGCCAGGAAGACACTGGGGGATGTGAGGGGCCAGGAGGGGACATGGAGAACCACGCGGGAAGCGGGCATGAGGGAAAACAGGGAAGAACATGGGCGGGAACCCACGGGCAGGGGGCCCCGTGAGCCACTCAGGCCAGGGAGGCAGCAGGGCCAAAGCTCGCGTGTGGCCACGGTGTGTTGCGGGCGCCAGAGAGTGACGCACCCCGGGCAGGGGCCTTCCTCCCCTCCCAGAATCTGGAGCCCAGCCTGCACCGGGAACCCCGGCCACCCAGGCCCCAAGGAGGGCGAGACCCCCGGGTCCCCGGCAGCCGACTCACAGCGCAGACGTCTTCTTGGCCTCCCTCTGCCCGGAGGCGCAGGGTGCGCGGGCAGCCAGGAGAAACATGGTCCCGCTCATCTGGACCCACAGCCGGACATGGGCACCGGGCAAGGCCGAGAGAGACAGAGACAGTGAGAGACAGAGAGAGGCCACGATTCCGGGGGGAGGGGGAGGACAGACCCAGAAAAGCACGCGTGGTACAGAGATGGAGACGGCGAGGCAGCTACATGGGGACCAAGGGCCGAGCCAGGAAGCCTGCAGACTGCCACCTGGCACCCCTCCCTGGCACCCCTCACCTGCTGCTGCCCCACCCTCCAAGTGGGGCACACAGGTGGCACCGAGCACAGGGCACTCACCACAATGACAAGGACGACAGGGCCTGCAAAGCTCCAGACGAGGGGCTCGTGGACCGAGATCCAGCAGAAGTCGGGGTTCCCGTAGCCCTCGGGGTCCAGGCCGACGGCAAGGCCTGAGGGGTGGGGGGAGGGGCCGCTGAGGCTCCAAGGATGGGAGAGACCAGGATGGCGAGCAGAGCACGTCCTCCCAGGGCAGGCGGCACGGGGGCTGAGGTCGGGGTCACAATGGGGACTGGGGGCAGAGGTCGGGGGTCACGGCCCAGATGGGCCGGTGGGCAGGGCGCTCACCCAGCAGCACAGCAGGCATGCCCCAGCCCAGGGCGTGGTAGAAGCGCATGGCGCCGCGGTCCACGTTACGGGGCTCAGCCTGCACGCGGTAGAGGTGCAGTGCCTGCACCAGGAGCCACGCGAAGGTGCTGAGGAAGAAGTAGTGCAGGAGGATGGCCACCGCGGTGCACGCCAGCTGGAGGCAGGGCGGGCGTCAGGACGCTCCGGCCCCGTCGGCCGCACGCCCACCCCGCCCGCCGGCCTCTGCTCCCCGCCGCTGACCCCTACTCCACAGCTCCTGCCCCAGGACCCTGCCCCACACCCTGGCCCGGCTGGGGTACCCCTGACCTCTGACCCTGGGCTCTGGCCCGGCCGAGGTCACCAGGACACAGGTCCCCTGACCCTGACCCTGCACCTGGTTGTGGGTCCTGTGGATCCCCAGCAGGAAGAGGAGCTCGGCCACCCCCAGGGCGGCCGCCACGTTGGCATGGATCCTCCGTGTGTTGGACTTGAGGCTGCGCAGGCTCAGCAGGAGGGCGGCGGTCAGCAGCAGCGCGGCCACCGACACGGCCATGGCCACGTGCGTGAACACAGCCAGCAGCTCCAGGTCGCCCTCTAGCCGCTGTGGGGACAGGGGTGGCTGTTGGGGGTGCTGTGACCCCTGCCCTTTGACCCTCCCACACCCTCGGGGCCCTGAACACAGTTGCACCTCACGGGGGGAGGCGTCCATGAGGACCCCGAAGGTGCCCGTCCGGCTGCAGCGACACCGTGCGTGGGACCCGTTCCTGGACACCAGCTCGCAGTCCCGTGCCGTCCACACTCCGTGCTGGTCCACCCTGCGGCCACGGGCAGTGAGACCCACCAGCGGCTCTGAGGAGGGCCCCGTCGCCGGGCAGGGGTGAGAGAGGGCGGGAGGGGCCCAGGGTGTCTGGAGTTGGGGAGCAGCATTCCTGGGGGGCTGGGGGCACAGGGGCGTGAGTGGGGGCCCCAGGGCTTCCCGCGTGCCGGGGTCCTCACGGGCCAGGCGGCTCCCACTGCACGCAGATGGCCTTGCTCCGGTTCGCCGTCTGCAGCAAGCGGAACTCCAGGCTGATGGGGGCCTGCAGGACGCCGCGGAGGAAGCTGCGTCCGTGGAAGACAGCCACGCTGACCACCGGGGAGTTCATGACGGGGTGCTGGGGGAGCCTGCGGAGACACCGCTGGGGCTGGAACACCGCGCACCTCCTCGGCCCTGGCGCCCGGCTCAGGGACCTCAGGCCCCCAAGTGAACGCTGTTCTGAGACCCCTTCAACCTCTGCTGGGGTCACAGTTCCCCGAATGGCAGGTTCTCTCCAGCGAGAGGGCTCAGACCCACTGCCCAGCCGGGCTCCCCGCCACTCCCCCCGGCCTCCGAGGCGGCCTGATGCCCGGGCTCCCACCCTCTGCCCATGACCATCCCACCCACATCCCACGACACGCTGAGGAACCAGGCAGCTGGGCCGGCTCCCGCCCTGCGCCGAGGAGCAGCGTGTGACCACGAACCTGCTCACTTTCCCACCAGAACTCACTTTCCCACCAAAACGGGTTGGGGGGCTAGGCTGGGCAGAAGCTACAGGAAGCTCAGCAAGGGGCCTGGCATCGCCCACCCTTCACCCCCCTATACCTGGCGCCCCGGCGCTCGGCCTGGAACTGGGCGGGGAGCAGCCCTCCCAGCGTGCGGTAGACCAGGAGGGTGACGATGGAGGTCCCCGGCTCCGGCTCAGGCTCCAGGGCAGGCGGCGGGGGGGCCACGCTTGGAGAGCTAGAGTTTTCCACGCTGCCACCCGTGGGCAGAACTGCCAGGGCAAGGGAGGGCCACTGTCAGTGATCTCCGACAAACCCAGCTCTCAACCCAACTCTGCAACCAGCATGGGACTTCCCCGCCTGTGGGTCCAGAACTGGGGTGGGGGAGCAGGGGCCCATGAGGGAACATGGGCCCCAGGGTCAGGCCTAGGAACGTGGGAAGCAGCAGGGCTGGCGAGGGAGTCTCTCCCAGGGGGCCTGGCCGGGGGTATATGGGGTCCTGCTTGGGGAAGCAGGACCCGGCCCAGGGGTCATCCCAGGCCCTCACCGTCCTGTGGGGACAGCCGCGGGGACTGGGAAGGCAGAAGCACGTGAGTGTGAGGGTCCCAGGCATCCTGACCACGGAACAGGTTGCTGTGGTAACGAGGGTAGCGCCGGGTGCCCCTGGACGGACTGGGGTGCTCCATGCGGTCGATGCTGAGCACTGCCCAGGAGGAAGAGGGGTGAGGCCGTCAAGGGTCCCTCCCCAGGCCGGGGTCCCGCTCCTTCCTGCCCACACCCAGAGCCTCCCTGCGGCCAGCGGAGCCCAGCGTGACCCCAGGCCCTCACCCCCGCAGCCCTGCCCGCCCCCTGCCACCTACTGATGTTGGGCGTCACCAGCCCCACAGGGTTCAGGTACGTGAGCTCCATGTTCCTGGCGAGTGTGGCCGCGTACTCCTCCAGGTGCCGCACCAGCCCGGCGCTGCCGGGGGACCCCCCGGGCGCCCGCCGCCCCAGCGCAGCCCACAGGTCCCCCGTCTCCGGGGCGAGCAGCGCAGAGCCTGCCCACAGCAGATTCTGGGAGGAGGGAGGAGAGAGGGCTCAGCCAGGTGAGGCTGTGTCGGGGCAGCGCGGGCAGAGAGGTCTGGCCAGGGCTCAGAGGGGCCCCAGCAGCAGGGAGCTCAGGGCCTTCCCTTCGCCAGGGCCAGGAGGGCCTGAGCGGGGGTCGGGGGCTCAGGGTCCAGGGCCGGCGATCGGTGGGGAGCACGGGGCACAGCCCACCTCGTTGAAGTGTGCGTCCTGGGTGGCTGTCAGCCCAAAGCCCTGCTGGTGGCTCTCAGAGGCCAGCAGGTGGGCCAGCAGGCGGGCAGCCACGTGGACATCCTGGCTAAAGTAGTGCTCAGTGTGGCCGGTCACCTCCCGCAGCCTCTGAGCCAGCTTCTTGGCCTCCACAGTATCCAGTGCTGTCCTGTTCAGCTCCAGGCCATCCAACTGCCGGACAACGATGGGGTCCAGGGTCACTGGGTGCCACAGGCCTTTCTCAAAAGCCTCACAGGAAGGGTTTGGCCAGATTAAAGGGCACCCAGGGAAGACCCAGGTCGAGGGACGGGCGTGGTGTCTGGGCCTACCACAGGCCTGGGGAGGCTGAGGCCAGGGCCGGGCGGGTGTTGAGTGAAGGACATGGGCTGGCGGTCTCACCAGCAGCGTGAGCTCGCGAAAGGCGGGGGAGGTACAGTTGAAGAGGTCGGGCTCCAGCCAGCCCTGCTCCTCGTCACAGAGCCGCACGGCAGCACCTGGGGACAGGCGAGCCCTGGTCAGGCCTGGGGCCTGGGCACCTTTCCGAGGAGGTGGCCACAGCACCTTCTCCCGCCTCAGAGGAAGCTCTGAGTCCGAGACCAGAGGACTGGCCGTCAGACCCCGGATGGAGCAGCCCAGCCCCAGCCCAGGCCGCCCCCAGCTACTGCCACCAATTCCTGAGGGTCTGGCCATCCTACCACCAGCGCTAAAGGGGAGCACGAGGGCAGGGCTATGCACACGTCCACACGCACATGCACATAGATGTGGCCCAGGGCAAGCACGCATGTGCACACACACACACACACCCCAATGCTCCTATCTGCACACACATGTATGAGGACCAGGGCAAGCACGCATGCTCACACCCCCCCCAACGCTCCTATCTGCACACACACACGTATGGGGACCAGGGCAAGCACACACACACGCACGCACACAGGCCAGATTCTCCAGGAGCACTTGGTGACCAAACTGGTGGGGGTAGCAGTTTCCACGCAGGTTTTAACTGCCCAGGGGTGTTGCTGTCTCTCCTTGTCCATGAGACTGAGTCGGGGGCTGTCTAAGAATGACCTGGACCACAAGGGAGCTTGCAGCCATCAGCAAAAGGGATCCTAACCTTAACAAAGGGTCCTCTCCCCCCAAGACAGACTCACAGACACGTGCGCAGGCACAGAAAGACACACACACGTGCATGCACACGGATGATCTCTGTCCAGCCACTGCAGGGACCTCAGGCAAGGAGGAGGGTTTCGGGGAGACCTCAGGCCATGGGGAGGAGCCTGTAGGAGCCTTGAAGGCGGAGTCGCCTTTCCAGAACTCAGGCAGCAGGAACACAGGTTCCTGCAGGGTCCTCAGGTCCTGAGGAGGTGGGAGGGGCAGCCAGAGTCTCCAGGCATGGTGGGGGGTGTCTCTGAGGACCAGAGGCAGCAGAGAAGGGGCAGCAGAGACACCGAGCAATCAGGAGGAGCTTGCAGAGACCTCAGGCAGCGGGAGGAGTCTGCAGGGGCTTCAGGCAGCAGGGGGATCTGCGAAAGCTTTGGCAGTGGGGGGGGCAGCGCACCTGAGCAAACACGTACCCCTTACCTGCACCCCGCAATCCTGCCCAGAAGCCAGGAGAAACAGACGGAGGCTCAGTGAGGTGGGGGAAGGACACGGAACCCCTGGAGGTGAGGGGCCCGCCTGGACCCTACCCCCTCCCACCTCTGCAGGAACCAGGCCACCCGTGTCAGGACGAGAGGCGGCTACAGCAGGCCAAAGACAGGCCCACCCCACCCTCAGCAGTGCACCTGCTCCCGAGGTACTCACCCAGGGCCCCCCGGGGACAGGGCACCGAGGCCAGAACGCCAAACTTGGTCTGGGGCCACCACACACCCGATCGCAGGGACTTGGGGCAGGCATCGTACAGCACTAAGGAGATAGGAGGCACTGAGCCAGGGGAGCCACACCCACCGCCCCTCCACCACCCAGCCTGGCTCACAGCCGGCCCTCCCCTGCTGGCCTCACAGGTCACCAAAGCACCAAAGCGAGCTCCCTGGGTGTGTCTCCTCAGAGCCCGGCCTTCCGGCCTTTCGCTGGGGGCAGGGAGCCTGCTCACCTCGGCAGCCGCTGGCCGTGACCTCGGCGAAAGGGCTGTCACAGCCGTTGCACTGGCGTCCGAGGGCGCCGGGGCGGCAGGGGCACTGCCCGCTGTGGGGCGCGCAGGAGCGCGAGGTGGAGCCCACAGGGTAGCAGTCACACGGCAGGCAGGCGTCACTGCCCCGGGGGCGGTAGTGGAACTCCTGGTTGAGAATGGGTCAGGGCCTGGGGTCAGAGGTCAGCCCTTGCTTGGGGAAGGAGAAGAACCAAGGAGAAGGGTCCAGAGAACAATGCTCGCAGGCCAGAAGGAAGCCGGGCCTCAAGGGGAACTTAAGGGGGGGGGTCAGATGTCAAGGACAAAGGACGGGTAAAGAGGGTCAGGGCCTGAGTCAGTGGGCAGAGGTCAGCAAGCTGGAAAAGAATCACAAACCATGGCTAGGGAAGAGTTCAAAGGCCAGGGGTCAGGGGTCAGGGCCCTGGCACACCTTGCAGTGGCACTGCCCATCGGTCTTGTTGCAGTTGGGGTCAAAGCCCTTGTGCACGTCACAGTTGCAGGGCCCGCAGGTTGGGCTCCCCCACCAGCCTCGTGGGCATTGCTGGTCCATCCTGGGGGTGCACAGCCAGGTGAGAGGCCCCCTGATCTCTCAGTGCCCTTCTAACCCCCCAGGTCCCCCAGGACCTCAGCCCCTGGCCCCCTACCTGTGCTCACAGTGGTGCCCGAAATAGCCATCTGCACAGTCACAGGTGTAGCCGTGGGGAGCCCCTGGGAGATGCCGGCATGACCCCTGGTTCTGACAGGGGTTCAGGAAGCAGGCGTCCACGCAGTTCGGGCCATAGTAACCTGCAGGTCGGGCCAGAGAACGCAGGACACTGACCGCAGGGCTCGGGAGGGAGCGGCGGCTGTCCTCCTTCTCCTCCCCCTCCTCCCCCGGGCTCCGCAGGTCCCCCAAATCCCGCCCTCGCCCGGGCCCTACCTGGCCAGCACGTGCAGGAAAAGGTCTGCCAGAGGTCTCGGCATTCCGCGTGGGGCGGGCAAGGCCCGGACGCACAGGCGCTGTCCACGACACAGCCAGGTTCCACATTCACTCGCTGCGTGGGGGGGTGCAGGGCTGGGGACCCCAAAGGCGTGGAGCCGAGCCACACCCCCTGTGGACACAGCTGGCCTGATGACCCCTGACATGCAGCTCCCTACCCGACCCGACCCCATGTCCCTAATGCAGCCCCAGGGGCCTCTAGTGTGCTGTCCCTCGCCCCGACCTCTGAGGGCCCGTGACCATCTGAGCTGGACTCGCGCCTCCAGCAGCACAGAAAGGCCTGACTTGTCTATGGCTCCGCCCCCCACCCCACCCCAGGTGAGGGCAGCTGTTCAGGTCCCCAGGCCCTGCTCTCCCTCCCTCCCTCTCCCCAAGGCCCAGGTCCCCCCGTGCTGACCCCACCTGGACACAGCCGACCAGCCCCGGAAGAGCCTCCTCTTCGCTGCCGGCGGGCAGGCCTCCCACATGGAGTTGCTTCACTCTCAGGCCCTGCAGCTCACTGCCCACCGCCACGGTGTCCTGGGGGAGGGGGCAGTCAGCAAGGGGGAGGGGAGGACCCTGCCCTACCCCCAAGTCCGTCCTGGCCTTGCCCTAGCCCTAGCCCTGCACAATGTGCTCTGCTCCTTTGTACCAGGGGAATAGTCTGGGAATAGCTGCTCTCGAGTGTGGGGGGCCTGCAGGAGCATGGGGGATGGGTCAGGGAGGGTTCAACTGGGCTCAGCCCTGGCTGGTTGCCCAGTGGATAGAGAGTCGGCCTGGGGACTGAAGGGTCCCGTTTGATTCCGGTCAAGGGCACATGTCCAGGTTGCGGGCTCGATCTCCAGGAGGGGGCGTGCAGGAGGCAGCCAATCAATGCTTCTCTCTCATCACAGATGTTTCTATCTCTCTCTACCTCTCCCTTCTCTGAAATCAATAAAAATATATTTTTAAAAAAGAGATGGGCTCAGATGGGCCCTTTCTCCTCAGACCCTGAAATCCCACGGTGAGCTGGGAGATGGGGGCGACGATTAGAAGGGTTCCCAGGAGTCCGGCAGAGTGCTGATGACCCCAGACCGGGCTGGAGATGCGGGAGCCCCCCTGCCATGAGGAGGGCCTCAGGGTGGGCTCAGAGCAGGACGTGAGGGGCGGGCGTCGGGGGGAACATCCAACCGCGTGCAGGGAAGGGAGTTGCGAGGAGCTGGAGCGGAGGCGGGATCGACTAGTTGGCAGACTGAGAATGAACTACTGCAGGGTCAGAGATCAGACCTGGAAGAGACTGAAGTCCAGCGAGACCATGAGGACATGGTGGCCCCGCCGGCCACCTGGCTCCTCCTGCAACTCCAGCCGAAGGTCGTGCCACTTGCCGTCACTGACGACCACCTGGTCCAGGAGGAGGTGGGCAGCGCGGCCCGAGCCCCGGGTCACTGTCAGGGACAGCAACCCCCGATCCAGCTGTGGGCAGAGAGGCACAGACCTGGCTTAGGATCCCCCGTTGGGCTGGGGCTGGGAGTGTCGGGAGGTGAGGCCAGGGCGCTCAGAGGTCAAGAAAACCAGAGGGCTGCCCTGACCGGTTTGGCTTGGTGGACAGAGCGCCAGCCTGTGGACTGAAGGGTCCTGGGCTCGATTCCGGTCAAGGGCATGTGCCTTGGTTGCAGGCGCATCCCCAGTAGGGGGTGTGCAGGAGGCAGCTGACCGATGTTTCTCTCTCATCGATGTTTCTAACTCTCTATCCCTCTCCCTTCCTCTCTGTAAAAAAATCAATAAAAATATTAAAAGAAAGAAAGAAGAAAACCAGAGGGCAGATCAGCAAGAGCAAACTACAGCTGGCACACACGGCCTGTCCCAGGGCCACTACGTAGCCGCAGGTGGGTGAAGGCGCAGCGGTCAGGCCAGAGGTTGTGGAGTGGGGCAGGCAGCACAGAGCTATGCTATGCCCTGCGCCTGTGGAGGAGGGCCTGGTGGGAAGGAGGATTGGGGGCCAGGGCAGGGTCGAGGAGGGTCAGGACACCTGGCAGAGAAGCATGAGGCCTGGTCAGGCCCAAACTCAGCGGGCGTGTTGCTGGCAGCCTCAGAGACGGAGAGCTGGGCGGGGCCGGGAGGACGGACACACCTGGCAGAGGAGCGTGCTGTGTGGCCCGGCCTGCGCTCGCAGCAGGACCCCGTGTGTCGCCCGTGTGCGGAAGGCCAGCCCCAGGTACCACGGCACAGACACCGCCACGTCGCCGCCAAAGTCCCAGCCGAGGGTGCCGTTGCCAAGGAAACGGTGGGGCTGGGCCATGGCTGCAGAGAAGAGGGGGCAGGTCACAGGCCCCCTCAGGAGCAGAGCGCACCCTGCAGCCCCGCCCCAGCCGCGCACTCACTGAGCCGACAATCTCTGCCGCCAAAGCCCACAGGACAGTCGCAGCTGAAGCCGCCCCACCGCTCTGCGCAGCGGCCGTGGTTCTTGCACGGGTTCGAGTCGCAGAAGTGGAGCTTGGCCTGGCAGCC
This sequence comes from Murina feae, assembly GCA_004026665.1. NCBI lineage: Eukaryota > Metazoa > Chordata > Mammalia > Chiroptera > Vespertilionidae > Murina > Murina feae. The sequence goes on along the minus strand of PVJC01010848.1, from coordinate 21,157 downwards.
TGGGGAAGGCAGGCGCGGGGAGCGTGGGAGAGAGGAGCACAGCGCTGGTAGGACCTGGGGTCCGCAGGGTCCGCGAGCAGCCGCAATCTCAGCCCCGTGTCCCCTCGGGTGGGCCTGGACAGAGGCTGGCCCGTGCAGGCCCGCTGTAGAAGCTGCCGGTGTGCGTGCTTGCCGCCGGAGGAGACGTGCGCAGGCCCCTCCCGCCCCCTGGACAGGGGCTGCCTACCTGCTGTGGTGCCGTTGTTGGCGACGAAGGCCGCCATGTCCACTTGGCGGCCATCAATGTGCAGGTCCCGCATGCAGCCGACGAAGTCCTTGTGGGACACGGGGAAGTTCTCGGGGAGGTTGGGGACACCCCCCAGGAGCAGAGGGCCTGTCAGGTCCAGGGACCTAGGGGCCAGGGGGCCAGGTCATTGGTGGGACTGGAGCCCGGGTAGGGTTGCTCCTGGGGGGGTCATTGGAAGTGTGGGGGTAGGACTTAGAGGTCACTGAGGCCTGGCGGGGGGAGCAGCTGGGGCCTTGCTTCAGGTGGGGGTGCAAAGGAGCTCACGATGGGCAGGGTCTGGGGGAAGGAGTTAGAGCGGGCTGAGGGTAGGGTGAGTGAGCGAGGCATGTGGTGTCTGGGGTGGCGGACGGAGAAGAGGTGAGGTGGGGTTTCAGGTCCTTGTGGGGAGCAGGGACCTGGTGGCGTGGGGAAGGATGGGGGTTTGGCGGGCGGGAGTGAGCGGGAGGCGGGGGGGGCAGGGGCTGGGCCTCACTTCTTGGAGCTGGTTTGCACGCCA
>PVJC01010848.1:0-20275 GCA_004026665.1 Murina feae | reverse complement strand
GGCCCAGCACACCACTCAGCAGGACCCCGGGGACCCCCGCGGGGCGGGACCTGGCAGCCCGGCTCCCCCATGCCCAGGCCGAGGGGACGCCCACCTTGTTGTAGTATCTCAGGTGCACCCTGTGCCACTGCCCGTCGCTCAGGCCGCCTGGGACTGTGGGGCTGACCACTGTGTTGGACTCACCTGTTGGGATGATGGTGTGGAGGCTGACACCCCCCCCAAGTCATGTAGGCACAGCGACCCCCAGGATGACCCTGCTGCATCCATCACCCCACACACTGGGGACCACACTGTGCACCAGAGCACCTCGGGGAGAGGGACTCTCCCACCAGAATCAGGTTATCACCGCTGTCTGCTGCCACGGAGGAGGGTGAGCAGGTATCTCAGGGGTTGGGGGCTGCACTGGCTCCCCCCCACACGTGCACCCCTCACTCACGCACCCCCCCGTGGCACCCACCTGTGGAATAGGTGAGCCGCACTTGCCCAGCCACGATCTCCAAGGCCAGGAAGTCGTGCTTCTCGTTCAGACGCCCGTTGTAGAAGAGCAGCCCACTGGGCTGCACTGTCGCGAACCTGGGCGGGGGCGGGCAGGACGAGTCACAAGCCGCTCACGCCTCACACCCACCATCCCTGCTACCAGAAGGCGGGCGGGACGGGCGCCCAGGCAGGGGTAGGAGGAAGCGATGAGAGAGGGGGCGCTGCAGAGGGAGGAGGGGAAGGGCGGCAGGCGGGCAGGAATCGGACGCGGGGTCGGACAGGAGGGGCGCGTGGCGGCCGCCGGGGCGCGGGGCGGGCACCTACGAGAGGGACAGCGTGAGGTGGAAGCGCTGCCGCAGGCCCCGGAACATGACAAACGAGCTGGGCGGGAAGGAGCGAGCCGACACCTCGCAGCGCGGGCCCTCGAAGGCGCCGCCCGCGGGGCACTGGCAGCGGAACCCGCCGTAGGGCCCGTCCGCGCAGGTGCCCCCGTTGCGGCAGACGCCGGGCACGCAGCGTCCGGCCTCCGTGTCCAGCTCGCAGTCCTCCCCTGGAGGTGGAGCCGTGGTCAGAGGCGGTCGCCACGCCGCGGCCCCTCCGCCCCCCAAGGCCCAGGGCTCCCGGGCGGGTCAGGCGCTCAGCGACACGCCCTCGGCCTGGCCCCGCCCACCCACAACCACGCCCTCTGTCTGACCCCGCCCATCCCTAACCACGCCCAGCCCGACTCTGGCCACGCCCTTGGTCGGCCCCGCCCGGGCTAATCACGCCCAGCCGGTGGCCCCGCCCCGACTCTGACCGCGCCCCCTGTGGCCCCGCCCCGACTCTGACCGCGCCCCCTGTGGCCCCGCCCCGACTCTGACCGCGCCCCCTGTGGCCCCGCCCCGACTCTGACCGCGCCCCCTGTGGCCCCGCCCCGACTCTGACCGCGCCCTCTGTGGTCCCGCCCCGCCCACTACAACGGCCTCTCACAGCCCCTGGCCTGGCCACGCCTCCCTGTGGCCCCGGACTCTCCCAGGACCAGGCTCCCCAGCTCCGCTCCCACCGCGCCCCGCCCGTGGCGGGCCCTTCACCCCTGTCCTCCCCGCACTCAGGCTCCCGCGCCAGGCCGGCCCCCGCCCCCCCTCCGGCGGGCTCACCCGTGAAGCGCGGGCGGCAGGCGCACGTGTAGCCGCCCTCCCGCCGCGCGCAGGCGCCGCCGTTGCGGCAGGGGTTGGAGTAGCAGAGGTCGAGCTCGGTCTCGCAGAAGTCTCCGGTGAAGCCGCGCGGGCAGCGGCAGCGCAGGCCCGCGATGGGCTGGATGGGGCGGAAGAGCGTGGAGGCCGAGGCCAGGAAGGGCGCGGACGAGTCGAAGCGCAGCACCGACACGCACTTCATGTAGTTCTCGCAGGGCTCGCGCAGGCACACGTTGTCGTCGAAGGGCAGCACGTCCAGCAGCGAGCGGGCGGCCAGCGCCGCGCGGCGCACGTACAGCTGCTCCTGCAGCTCCTCGGAGCTGAACCAGGGCCCCGCGGCGCCCGCCCCCGCCCCGCGCGGCGCCAGCGCCGAGAAGCTCACGTTGAGCACGGCGCCCCCCACGTCCGTGTCGTTCTGGATGTTGAAGATGAAGACGTCCTCGGCGGGCGTGGCGAGGACCGCGGCCACGCCTTCCAAGAAGCGGCCCAGCAGCGGGGACAGGAAGCGCTCCTGCCACATGTTCTCGAGGCGCACGGTCAGGCTGTTGGCCAGCAGCTCCTCCGTGATGATGGCCACGCGCAGCACACACTGCGCCGTCACGCTGTGCAGCCCGTCTGCGGGCAGGGGAGGGGGCAGGGGCAGCCTGAGGTCAGCAGCTGCCCTCCCTGGGACACAGAGGGCTTGGGCCAGTGGCTGCCCGGTGCGCTGGCCCCTGAGTCGGCAGGCTGACCCTGCCAAGGGACTCGTGACCACTTGTGGCCCTGGTGGACCCAGCTCTCCGTGTCAAGGGGTCAACAAGGTGCCGCTTCCTCTCCCCTCCTTCCAACAAAAGGAGGGGCCTGGGCCAGGGACCAGCCAGCAAATCTCCCCACCCAGTGCCCATAGGTCCTCCAACAGAACACTAGGGTGGGCAAGTGTAGCTCAGCCTTGCCCAAGTTATCCTAGTCAGCAGGCCACCCCCACTCAGGACACTGACCACCCATCCTCCCCCACCCCCAGCACTGCAGAACCAGCAAGGCACCCTCCAAAACACAGAGGCTTCTAGGTCAGAGGTCACCCAACCCTCCCTCAGCAACCCCTTTCCCATGGCCCGGGCCCTGTAACCACTCAAACCATCCCCCCAGGTCAGTAAGCTCCCTCCCCCAGGAGGGTCGTGCACCCCAACCTCTCCCACCCTCAGCATTCTTAGGTCAGCAAGTTGCCCATCACCCCAGACCCGGGTCCTGAGGTCTCAGTGGCCACCCCCGGAAAGGAGGATGAGGGGCTTCTATGCCTTGTCCTCGGACCACGGCACACACTGGGCGGTCGGTGAGGGCTGGTTGGTTGGTGTGTAAGTTGAGTGCCACGTGGAGGTTGCACCTGCTTCGGCAGGGCCAGGAACTGGGGAGCGAACGCCAGTAACGTCTGTCTCCAGCCTCTGCAGGCTCCAGAGCAGGGGGACCAGAGCCTCTCCGACTGCAGCTCCCCAGGAAGGGCTCGGTGACAACCCGCTGAGCAGGCGGGAAAGAGGCAGGTGGGCCTCTGTGTGTTTTCCCGAAGGGCAGGCCCTTAGTCCCTTGGATAGTAGCCAGGCCAATGCGGGCCACTCTGCCCGAAGCTGCCCGAGGACACTGCGGACTCCCTCTCGTGCACAGAGGGGTGAGGGTCAGAGTGGACCCAAAGTAGCCCATCGTCTGCACAGGGGTGTGGTGTGGGCTGACTGGCTTCTGCTGGCTTTTCTGTGACCTCCAGACCATTAACCCAGGACCGCCAGCCTCTGGAGGGAGGGGCTAATCCCTAGGGTAGTAACAGCTCATACAGTCTTTACAGGGGTTGCTAGATGCCCTCAAATCTTTGGGGTTCTGTAGAGACTTCCCAAGAACCTAAGCAGGGACTGTATGGACCTAACCTGTGAGGCCTATGGCAGATCCTGTGCGGTGCAGGGACCCAACACTTCAGGGATTCTTAGAAGGCTTGGCAGTCCCTCTTTGGTTTGAGGTGCCCTGTGGGGCCCTGGAGGCGCGGACAAGTCATTTGCCTGCCCCCACCCCTTACCTGTGACGGTCACCAACATGGAGGCCACCAGCGGGCGGTTGTTGTCCAGCTTGCGGCTGAGCCGAAGCTCCCCGCTGGTCTGGTTGACCACCAGCAGCTGCAGCTCGTTGCCGCGCTCAAACGAGTAGAAGAGGTGGTCGGAGACGTCGGGGTCGTACGCTGGGATGCGCCCAATGACGCCGGAGGGGAAGGTGTCCGAGCGGTTGGACACATAGTTGTTGAAGAGGATCTGGAAGTTGCTGAGCACAGGGCTGTTGTCGTTCTGGTCGACGAGGCGGACGTGCACGGTGGCCCGGCTGACCAGCGGGGCGGACGTGGCCTGCACCACGATCACGTACTCCTGGCGAGCCTCGTAGTCCAGGTCGACGAGCGCCGTCAGCTCCCCAGAGAAGATGTCCAGCTGGAACAGCTCGGGGATGTTCCCCTCCACGATCTGGTACATGATGTGGGCATTGGGGCCCTCGTCGGGGTCGGCCGCCGTGATCTGGGCCACCACCGAGCCGACCACGCTGTTTTCCTTCACCCGAACCTCAAACTCCTCGGCCGGGAAGACGGGGGCGTTGTCGTTCACGTCCTGCACGGTCACCTGGATGCTGACCGGAGTCCGAAGCGGAGGCACACCTCGGTCCACAGCGTAGGCCGTCAGCTCGTACACTGGCCGGGCCTCCCGATCCAGCCGCCTCACCGTGCGGACGATGCCCGAGGTGGGCTCGATGGTGAAATCCCCATCCCCGTCCTCCCCGTTCTGGAAAGTGTACTGGACCCGGCCGTTGGCATGCGCGTCCCGGTCAGTGGCGGAGATCTGCAGGACGCTGGTGAACGGCGGGGCATCCTCCGAGACCAGCCCCGTGTAGTGGGAGGCCACAAACTGGGGGGCGTTGTCGTTCACGTCGTTGACCATCACCTCCACGTAGGTGGTGTCCGCCTTCTGCGGGATGCCGTTGTCCCGCGCGGTGACGGCCAGCGTGTAGGTCACCTGGTCTTCGTAGTCCAGCGGGGCCTGCAGCGTGATGGCCCCTGAGGCGGCGTCGATGCGGAACTGAGGCAGGCTGTCCTCCAGCAGGTAGGTGATGCGAGCGTTCTCACCCACGTCGTCGTCAGAGGCGCTGATGACCACCACGGTGCTGCCCGCTGGCCGGTCCTCGTTCACGCTCACCGAGTAGTGGGCACTTTGGAAGACTGGCCGGTGGGTGTTGGCATCGGTGATGTTGACGTGCACGTAGCAGTGGTCGTGAAGGGCGCGGTCAGAGGCCGTGAGCACCAGCTTGAAGTAGCGCTCCTGCTTGTAGTCCAGGGGCAGAGCCAGGGTCACCAGCCCTGCCCCGCCCTGGGTGCTGATGGCAAAGCGGTTCCGGGTGTTGCCGCCTGTGATCTGGTAGCTGATGGCGCTGTTGGCGTCACGGTCCACAGCGGTGACGCTGACCACACTGGTGCCCACGGCGGCGTCCTCATTCAGCCGCAGGTGGTACTCCCTCATGGTGAACTCGGGCCGGTTGTCATTCACGTCCAGCACGGTCACTGTGACGCTGGCTGAGGAGGACAGCGGGGGCGAGCCGTGGTCTCGGGCCTCCACGCCGAAGAAGTAATGCTCCACAGACTCGCGGTCCAGGGGGCCGCTCACAGAGACCCAGCCGGTCGCGCTGTTGATGACGAAGGGCGTGTCGGGGGCCACCCCGGTCAGCGAGTACTCCAGCCTGGCGTTCTCCCCGTGGTCTGCGTCCACCGCCTGGATGTGAATGACCGAGTGGCCCAGGGGCGCGTTTTCCAAGACGGACACCTGGAAGGGCGTGCTGACAAAGATTGGCGCGTGATCATTGATGTCCACCACCTGGATGCTGGCCAGGCCCGTGTTGTTGGACAGCGGGGGCCGGCCCGCGTCCTGCGCCCGGATGCGCAACGCGTACTCGCGTTCGGCCTCAAAATCCAGCGGGGCCACCACCTGGATCTCACCCGAGAGGCTGTCGATGGCGAAGTGGCCGCGGCTGTTGCCGCTGATGATGTTGTAGTGCACCAGGCCGTTGGCGTCCTTGTCGCGGTCTGTGGCCGTCACGCGCAGCACCACCGTGTGGGGGCGCACGTCCTCGCGCACCTGAGCCACGTACCGCTTCTCGCTGAACTGAGGCGCGTTGTCGTTTTCGTCCAAGACGGTGATGTGCACGCGCACGGTGGCCGAGCGCGGCCCGGGCTCCTGGCCCTGGTCGCTGGCCTCCACGACCAGCTCGTAGCTCTCCATGTGCTCCCGGTCCACGCGGCCGCTGGTGCTGATGAGGCCCGAGCGCGGGTCGATCTCAAAGGCGGCGGCGGCGCGCGTCACGAGCGGCTCCACGAAGCGGTAACGCAAGTTGGCGTTCGGGGGCGCGTCGCCGTCGGTGGCTCGAAGCTGCAGGATGGGGTAGCCCTCCTCCACGTTCTCGCGCAGTGTCTCCCGGTACTGCGACTGCTCAAACACCGGCGCGTGATCGTTGCGGTCGGCCACCGTCACGGCCACCATGGTGGTGGCCGAGAGGCGCGGCGAGCCGTGGTCCTGCGCCGTCACGCGCAGGTAGTGGCGCTCCATGCTCTCGCGGTCCAGCGCGGCCTCCGTGCGGATGAGGCCGCTCTGCGGGTCGATGCTGAACAGCTCCAGCGAGCGGCTGTTCATGAGCGCCGCCAGCGAGTACGCCAGGCGCCCCGCCTCGCCCGCGTCCGGGTCCTGCGCCGCCACGCGCAGCACCGCGGTGCCCGCCGCCTGGTTCTCGGGCACGAGCGCCTGGTAGTTGTACTGCGGGAACTGCGGGTGGCGGTTGGCGGCGCGGCGGAGGCGGGCCCGGCTCGCTAAGGGCGTCCTGCTGGGGCCGGGCGGGGCCGGGGCCCCCGGGCGCAGTGGGTCGAAGCGGCGGCGGAAGGAGCCGCGGGCGCGCATGCGCTCGGGCGGCGGCCCGGGAGCTGTCCGCTCGCCGCGCGGTGCTGAACCCTGCGCGGGAGCTGTCCTGGCCACGCGCGGTGCTGAAGCCAGCGCCGCGCCTGCAGACCCCGCGGCCCCGGGAGGACAGTCCGTCCGGGAGATGGTCTTCTCGGCTCGGGGGCTCGGGGTTCTCTCGCTTTGACCCCGGCGCCCCGGCGCCCACAATTCCCCGCAGCATCGCGTGGTTCCTACTTTTTTGGGGGCGCTTCTCCCAGCATTCCTCTGGGGCCGAACCAGAAGGTCCGAAGGGAAGGGCGAGCTGTTCTCTGCGGCCGGGACCCCTGGGGACAGAGCCTCTGGAGACAAACTGTCTCTTCGTGACGGTCCTGTCCGTCCGCAGGAGGGAACCTCCGGGCGCCAGCATAACGGAGACCCCGGGCCCTGGCCTGCCCCTCGCCCACGGCTCCCGAGTGCCTGGACCCCATATTCCGCCCCAGGCCCCGCATCCGGTTGCCCAGGGGACCCTCCGCCACTCTGGGCGCTTGGCTTCCCCCCTCGGAGCCCCACGAAGATAGGCTCCCTAACTCCCAGGCCAGGCTCCCTGTCCCCCCGGGCCCCGGGAGGCTCGGGACAAAGAGCTAAGGCCCCGCCACCGACCCGCGCCCCCGGCTCCGGGGCAGCAGCCACCTCCGCGCTCCAGCCTCGGCCCCCGTCGCCCTCCAGCTCCTCCCGGCTGAGAGGGAACAAAGAGAGGAGCAGGAGCGGGAGCAGCGAGGCCGTCGGCCCCCTGAGGCCCCGCCACGGCGGCCGCCTCTCCATCGCCCTCCGCCTCCCCACACGGCCTCCACCGTCCCCCGCCCTGGTCCGGGCCCAGGGCCCGCCGCGCCGCTTGGGCCCCCTCCCGGACCCCTGCCGCCGCCCCGGCCCCGCGCCTCTCGGCCTCTCGCTCCGCGCCCCCGCCGCCCCCCTCCGGCCACCATCTACTCCGCTGCCGGAGCCCCCGTGGAGTGCGGCTCCGGGTTCGGCCGCCCCCACCGCAGCATCCCGGGCGCCGCCGCCGCCTCCCGCCGCTCCAACATGGCTCCCGGCCGCCGCGATGGTTCGTTCCGCCTCCGCCCGAAACCTCGAACCCGGTGGTACGGGCCGTGGCGCATGGCAGCTCCCATGACCGACGCCTCCGCCGCCATCTTTACTGAGGGCAAAACACGGGCGCTGTCCGCTGTGCTGAACGGGGCGCGGCGGTCGGCCGCCGGTGGGTGCACCCTCCCCGCTCGCGGGCACCGCCCTCGCCCGCCTCTCTCCTTTCAGGGCCAGGTCCCCGCTCCGGCTCCCACGCTTCTTCTTTTTTCAAATGTAACTTTATCCTATCCTTTCTTCCGCTTACGGTCCTCCTGTCCCCCCTTCCTGAGCCCCAGTCCGAACCTCGTTCCGCATTTTGGTGTGAGAATGTGGGGCAGAGGGAGCGTCCTCAGGACTCTAGGGCGATGGACGCCATGTGGAACCCCGGGGGCAGTGGGGACGGTGGGTGCGGGTGGGGCAGCTGGGCGCCAGCAGCCCGAACAGTAGCTTTAACTCTCCCATCAGCGAGTTTTACATCATGAAACGCCGCGACTATCCATCTCCTTCCGCGGAGCAGGAACGGAAGATGACCTGCCCCGCCCGGGGCGGGAGCAGAGGCAACCCCTTCCCGGCGCTGGGGGGTCCCCCGCCGGAGGCTACACCCCTCCTCCAGGGCACGGGGTCCCAGGGCTCTGGGGTGCCCCGTGGGGCCCGGCTGCTCCTCCGCCAGCACCGCGACCTTTAACCCCTCGATGGGACTAACAGAGGCTTCATCCTCCTCCCGCCGTGCAATCCGGTTCCCCTCGTGCCGGACGCGGGTCGGCACCGTCTGGCCAATGGGCAGGCGCCGCGGAATCGACGTCACAGGACGGCGGGGCGTTGGGTGGACGCCGCGCGCCCCAATCAGGAGTCTCTGTCTCCACGGGCACCCGGAAGGCTCTGCCCCCGGCGGGACGCATTGTCCGGGGACTGGGCGCTCCGAGGACCCCCCGCACAGCCCGGAAGAGGCTCCGGGAGACGCTCCGCCCAGTGGCCTGCAAGGGCAGCAGCGACAACGACCTGCGTTGCCGGGTACAAAGGGCGGGGTCGCTCTGGGGCCCCGGACACCAAGGGGTGCGGCTCCCGCTGGGACCCAGCGGAGAACCCCTGCCTAAGGCCTTGTGCCCCCACAGAACGGTAACTATGACATCACCACCAACCAATCAGACGGCGTGCTCGAGGGCCTCTCGACTCCTTCGCTTCCGGGAGGCGGGGTTCCCGGGGGTCCCACCTTCCGAGCGCCCCACCCTGCTGGGCCTGGAGACGGGTGGCTCCGCGGTGCTTTGCCCCGGTCTCCGCACCCGAGGACCCCTTACGGTCGGAGCTTAGGCCGGATGCAGGTCTGGGTCGCTACGGCGTGAGGGTGGACCTTGCAAACATAGCAAAGTCCCCTTGGGCCACTGGCAGCGGCCTCTGGGCCCCCTGCCACAGGGCCAGTGTCCCCCAGTGCCAGCACTGGTCCAAAGGGCACAGCCCGGCCGCGCGCTGCCCACGGGGCCCGTGTTCCGGGAGGAGAATCGGTTCTCTGACTCCAGCTCCCAGGAGAAAGGGGCGGGCTGGAGGGTCACTGATTTCGGGTGACAAAGCGGGCACATGCCTCCAGGGGGAAGAGAGACCAGGTTGCGCCACTCGCGGGGCCTTTACCTGGGCCAAATGCGTGTCAGCCCCTCCTCAGTCCAGGTGAGCCTCCGTGCCCAACCTGCTGGTAGTGGGCGGTGACGGGAAGGACGCCCCATCAGCCGCCCGTGGTCCAGGGCTCTCACCTCACCTGCCCAGGGACCTGTTGCCCAGGGACCCGTCCTCTGCGCTGCTGGGAGAGCCCCTCTGCCTTTTGCATCCCAATGAGAAAAGAAAGGTCGTGACCGGAAGTCACAATATCAGGGATGATTCTGAATGTGTGAAATCACCTGATGGAAACCATCTGGGGCAGCCCTGGCCGGCATGGCTCTGTGGGCTGTCGGGTCCCGAGTTCAGTTCTGGTCAAAGACACAGGCCTGGGTTGTGGGCTTGATTCCCACTGGGGGGTGTGCACCAGGCAACCAATAATTCTCATCATTGATGTTTCTCTCTCTCTCCCTCTCCTTTCCTCTCGGAAATAGTTTTTTAAATCATCCTGGGTTAAAAAAAAATGAAGAATTGATGAAAACCACTGGCTGGTTGGAGTCTGGCATTGGGTTCCTAGAATCTCCTCCACGTACAGAAGTTTTTTAAACTTGGGAGCCCACAGAAAAGTGCAAACCTAACCCCATATTTGCTCAGATACTCTCCTGTCCCACCGTGTCAATCACCACATCTCTGCCAGAACTGAGAAATGGGGGATCTTGCCTGGCCTCAAGACCAATGAGTAAGGAACAGAGCCCGGCAGGGCCCAGGGCTGAAGCAGGGTTTCAGCAGGGAAGACAGCAGTGGTATTCGAGGCAAAGAAAGATTTTAAGCGAAGCCTGACAGGCAGCACCTGCAAGGACCCCCGGGCACGGGCCGGCTTTGGCTCCAAGCAGGGAACCCCAGGAAGAAAGGCTGGGGGGGGGAGCCCTTCACCTCCGAGGGCTGGAGAGGGCAGGGCAAGCCCCAGGCCCCGCCATCCCCCTCCCGCCCCCAGGATCACACAGGGAAGCCTGTTTCCAGAGGCAGTTTATTTCCAAAGGTGAGTGCAGCGCATAGGAATGCACATGGCTTTTCAGTCTACGTTTTTACAAACAAAATAGAATCTGTCATTGGCGTTCTCGGCGCCATCACCCCATTCTGTGAGGCTCAGGGATGGGTCACCGGTCTCCAAGTTCTGCTTTGAAAGCAGCAGCTTGGCCCAGGCCCCTGGGGGTGTGAGGGACGGCACTGACCCCTGGGGGGCGGGGTAAGCGAAGCACATGAGCGGCACTTATTGCAAAGCTAAGGCAAGAAACAGAGCTAGCGGGAGTCTCCCTCACCCCAAGGACACAGACCAGACAGGCTGGGGGTGGGGCCCTGGCCCAGCCTGAAGCAGCAGCGAGACTCAAATGTGTGTGCCTGTCTGCGTGTGTGCGTGTGCCTGTGTGTGTGTGTGTATGTGCCTGTCTGTGTGTGCCTGCATGTGCCTCTATGTGTGCACACGTGCCTGTGTGTGCCTGTGTGCGAGTGCCTCTGCATGTGCACATGTGCCTGTTTGTGTGTGTGCATGCCTGTGTGTGTGTGCCTGTGTGCGCGCACATGCACCTGTGTGTGCGTGTACGGAGAGAGGGAGGGAGACATGCTGAAGAGGCAGCCGGGACACGGAGGGGCTTCAGCTCACACATTCCCTTGGCCCCAGCATTGTTCGAGAGTGGTCCCCAGTCCTGCACTTGGCCCCTTGCATCAGCCCTACGTCAGGGGGCGTGCCCTGCTCAGGACCCTCCCAGCACTGCACCCCCTAACACCCGACGTCTGTCTGTGCAAAACCTTCCTGGGCCCCAAGTCCCCCGGTCGCTGGCCAGGGCTGCAGGGGGGGCAGAGGAAGGTGCTAGCTGGAGGCCTCGCCCAGCGCCGGGAACTCCCTGCACATCTCCCGGACGATCATGCGGTCCACCTGGCACTGGGGCGCGGTGTCCTCCTCACTCAGGATGCGCCGCAGTGTGGCCTGCAGGTCAGGCAGCCGGTGGCGGTGCTGCAGGTAGGGCGTGGAGCGGACCACCGCGTGCATCAACGAGAGGTACTCCATGCGCAGCTGCGGGGAGAGCAGGCAAAGCTCAGGGACCCCAGGGACAGGCCACAGGGACCCCGGGCTGTGGGCATCAGTGAGGCTCAGAGCTGCAGCCCCAGCACCAAATATACTTGGCACAGAAGTGGCCTGTGATAGCTCTCCAATGAGTGAGTGAGTGACTGAATGAATCTCCAATGAGTGAGTGAGTGAATGAATGAATCTCCAATGACTGAGTGAGTGAATCACCAGACACAGGAAGTCCCAGGAGGTGGCTGGCCTGAAGCAGTCCTGGCTCAGAGAGGCAGCAAGAAGCAGCGGCGAGCCCTGGCCCCTCCTTTATTTTTTTAATTTTTGTTCTTTAATATGTTTTTGATTTCAGAGAGGAAGGAAGAGGGAGAGAGAGAGAAAGACATCCATGATGAGACAGAATCATGGATGGGCTGCCTCCTGCACGCCCCACACTGGGGATTGAGCCCACAACCTGGTCATGTGCCCTGACCAGGAATCGAATCCAGGACCCTTCAGTCCACAGGCCACTCTATCCACTGAGCAAAACCGGCCAGGGCACTGCCCCTCCTGGCAACGCTGCCTGTGTCTGGAGGCCCCCCTGCTTCTCACCCTGGAAGAACTCATTCACACAGCCTCAGCCGTGACTCACACTCACACCTCCACCTGCCCACTGTCCCTCCTGCGTCTCAGAGTCCTGAAACCCGTGTCCACCATCGTTCCAAAGTGAAGGCTTTCTCTTGTCCTTTACCTGGCAAACAGCACTGCTGTCCATTCAAATGTCAGGCCAAACCCACAGGTCTCCTGCCTCTCCCCACACCCCCATCCAACCCATTCCTAAGACTGGCCATCACCTCATGGTCCACACATGCTCAGAGTCCATCTCCCAGCCCCGCCCCACCCACTTTCCCAGCACCTCAGGCGAGAGAGCTCCAACAGCACCCCCATCAGACACCCACACTGCTCCCCGCCTCGCTGAGACCCCGACCCACTGACCTGGCCCAGCATGTGCTCTCAGTCTGTCCCCTGTGCCACCTGCATTTTTCTCTTTACCTCTGATGAGGTGGCATCGCCCTGCTAGCTCCCTCCCCTAGTCAGACCAACGCCACCAATCAGGTCCAGGTATCGAAGCAGCAGACAACTGCAGAGCCCCGCACAGGCCTCACGTTCCTGACCACAAACCCCAGGCGCACGGGTGCTGCCTCGGGCTCCTTCCACTTCTCCCAGCCCGTTCGCTTCCCTCTTAAAGCACCACTGCCAACCTTCTCTGCTTGCCAAACCTGAGCTGCCCAGGCTGCTGGCCTGTGCTTCCTGGGAAACATGCCGTCTCTCCCTTTTTAATCCTCACCCAAGGTCAGGCTTTTATTGATTTGAGAGAGAGAGGGAAACATTGGTTGCCTCGGTTCACGCCGTAGGGATCGAACCCGCAACTTGGGTACGTGCCCTGACCGGGAAGTGACCCCGCAGCCTAGTGGTGTGTGGACGACGCTCCGACCAAGAGCCACCCGGCCGGGGCACAAGCCGTCCTTCAGAAAGCCCCGTCTTCTTCCAGCAAGTCCGTCTCCCCCGCCCCCTCCCCGGGATGCACTGTCGGACCTCGCCCTTGTGGCCTGGACCCTCCCCTGTGACCTACTTGCCCTCTGCAGAGCCCCCTCCTCGCAACAGCCGACACTTCCAGGACCCTTCCCTCTGGCTCACAGATGGCACCAGGGGCTCCGCCGTTGGCACACTCGCCCTCCAGCACCCGCTCCCCCTGCCCCTTCACAGGAGCTCACAGGGCTATCTCCCCCCACCCTCCCCATCTCCACTCCCAACTCCAAATCCTCCAGCCTTCCACTCAGATCCCCCCCACTCCACGGACGCGGCCTGTCCATCCCCACGGGCTGTGCCAGCTCTCGGTCCGGTCTCACTCGGCTCACACTCCCTCCTCCTCCAAACACACGGCTCTGCGCTCCTGTCCCCTTGGTTTTCCTCCTCGTTTCTCGCTCCCCAACCCGCCCTCCCGAACCAAGGCCTGGACTTCCTTCTGGCCTGTCCCTCCTGCTCCCTAAGTGCCGCCGGCCACAGGCTTCCCACCACACCCGGGCAGACAGCTCGGAGCGTCTCTCCGGCCCCGAGGCCCCTACGCCTGGATGCCTCGCAGGGGTCTCTCCCCTCCCTTCCGCGCCCAGCAGCTGTCGCTCCGTGCTACCCTCCGCTTGGGCCGCGGGCCTCGGCAAGCGCCTTGGGGCGCCTCACCTCACACATGGAGTCAGTGCGGGGCCCCAGGTGTGTGGTTCTGCCTCCCAGAGCGGTGCATCATAGAGCTGCTCAAGGTCTCCAAGGACGAGGGGGCCCCAAAATTCACCAAGAAAGGGGTGGGACATGGTGCCAGGAGGAGAGGGAGCTGAGCAGGGTCCTTGTAGCCAGAGGTAGCCCAGGCCGAGCCCCTGCCCTCTTATGCGGTCAGCTCAGGACACAGCCCTGGCCCCCGCGGCTCAGGGGTTTGGAGCTCAGCCCTGCGCTGAAGGGTCCGGTCCAGGACGCACTTCCAGGGTGGGGGTTCAATCCCTGGGCGAGTGCATACGGGAGGCAACCAATCGATGTTTCTCTTTCTCATCAATGTTTCTTTCCTTCCTCCTCTCTCTAAAATCAATAAACACATATATACGCTCAGGTGAGGATTGAAAAATAAAAACCACCACCTTCCCTTCATCCGTCCCTACGTCAGGTCCTCAGCACCTCGCCCATCAGCACAGGGTGGCAGCCAGCCCTGCAGACCCTCCCCCCACCATTCCTGCCCCCGAGAGAAACAGCTCGGGGCCCTCCCTCCTGGCATTCCAAGCTGCTAGATGGCCCCCCTCCTGGGAGAAGCACACAGCCTGCACACCCCACTTCTACTTCCACTCTCCCACCTCCCAGGGCTCCTGAGCTCCAGCTTCCCCCAGACAGACACCCCCCCCCCCCACCAAGAGCTGCAGGGCGGGCCCTCAGCGCTGGCAGGCCCGCTAGGTTCCCAGGCCTCCCACACGCCCCAGTGGCGCCAGCAGCAGCCCTGCCCCTCGCCTCCAGCCAGTGTCACTCCCCCATTTTGTTTTGTTTCCGTTTCCCCGGCACCTTGTCTCCGGGCGACAGGTCCGCGATGTGCCGCACGGTGATGTCGATGAGCGCCATCATGTCCGTGTGGTAGAAGATGGCCGCCGTGGTGGGGCTGGAGAACACGTCCTGCAGGAACTTGAGGACGGAGTGTGGTGGTGCGGGCTCGTGCTTGAAGATGCGCACGGGGTCGTCTAGGAAGGGGGGGGCGTCAGGCGGTCCTAGTGCTGGGCCCAGAGTCTCCCTGGGGACTCACTGGGCTCCCAGGACACGGGGCTCCCAGGACACGGGGCTCCCAGGACACGGGGCTCCCAGGACACGGGGCTCCCAGGACACGGGGCTCCCAGGACACGGGGCTCCCAGGACACGGGGCTCCCAGGACACGGGGCTCCCAGGACACGGGGCTCCCAGGACACGGGGCTCCCAGGACACAGGCGCAGCACCGCACACTCCTGGGCCTCACCCCCTCTGTTCAGGAGCAACAGCAGCTTCTCGGAGAAGACCTTGACGTTGGCGTGCTTGCCCAGGGCGGCCATGACCACGTTCTGCTCAGGGGCTGGGGAGAGACGGGCAGGGAGGTGGGCGGGGGCTGGTGCTAAGCGGGGAGCCCCAGCTGGCCAGCCGCCTGCCGCCATCCTCCCACCTGGCAGGTGCAGGTTGAGCGCCAGGAGCAGGTTGGTGCAGAGATCCGGCAGCTGCTCCGCCGCGTCCGAGGGCAGCCCGTCCTCCACGATGCTCAGCAGGAACTGGGCGAAGGGCGTGCCCAGGTGCTCTGCAAGGGGCACAGGAGGGCTGCAGCCCTGCACCCCACAGCTCCCTGCACTTCTGAGAGCCCCTCCTGCAGACCCCATCCCTGCAGGCCAGGGGCCTGGCCCCCGCGGGCTCTGGGCGCCCTGCCTTCTTACCATAGTGGGCGCAGGGCACGGCCTCCCCCATGGAGAAGACCATGGCCAGGATGAGGGCGGAGTAGCACAGTTTCTGGTGGTCTGGGGGGGGCAAGGCGGGCTGTCAGAGACTCCACAGATGGCAGGAAGCCCCTCCGGATGGCAGGGAGCTCCCCTCGCCTCACCCTGCGTGTCTGTCTGCATGTCCCGCGCCAGCTCCACGGGCAGCACGGACGACACGAGGGTGGAGATGATGGCCGCGTCAAGGCTGCACATGGCGCCGAAGCACTTGAGGAGCAGCAGCCGCAGGGACACCCGGTGCTCCTGGCAGGGGACCTGTGTGCTCAGGGCCCGAGATCCTCCCCAGCCCCCCACCCCTCTGCCCCGCCAGGCCCCGCCCCTGCCCACACGCACCATCTGGTAGTAGGCCACCAAGGCCAGCACAGACTCGAACTGGTTTCTCCTGCACATCTTCTTGCAAACTTCAGGGTCTGCGTCGGTCTGCGGGGAGGGGGAGTGTGATGGTCACTCAGTGTGGGCGAGCTCTGCAGCCCCAGGTGAGGGAGCTGGGGACGTGGAGGGGAGACGCCCGAGGACGGGGGATGGCGCGGGGAGGGTGGCTGCTCAGCACTCGGGGCAGCTGGGGACCCCACCCCGCACCAGGATGTGCAGCAGCTCGTCCAGGTAGCAGCGGATGACGCCCTCGTCTTCATACAGGGCCCAGCTGCGCTGCTGGGCATCGTCCTTCCGCTGAGCCAGGTCTGCAAAGATCACCTCCAGCCGCTGCTGGTCGTGGCAGATCTGCCCCGAGGGCAGGGCTGTGCTCAGGTCCTGAGGGGAGAGAGAGGCAAGGGCTGGGCGCTGGGCAGCTCCTAGGACCTGCAAGGGGACCAGACCCAGGTTCTCTCCCTCCCGCCACCCTGGTCCCCATCAAGCTCCACCAATAGCTGTTCCCATGACCCATCCCTGCACATCATGGCTCCCAAGGCCAGGAGCCAGCTCTCCCTCCCTCCCTCGGGAACTCCACACCCCCAACCCCTCTCCCCCCCTCCCCCGGGGTCTGGGTAACCCCCTGGGACAGGCTTCTGCATGAAACACTTATGTGGGGCCCCAGTAGGTGTTGCTCAGTGGATAGAGTGTCGGCCTGCAGACCAGAGGGTCCCAGGTTTGATTCCGGTCAAGGGCATGTACCTGGATTGCAGACTCCTCCCCAGCCCAGGCCCTGGTCAGGGCTCATGCATGAAGCAACCAATCAACGTGTTTCTCTCACATCGATGTTTATCTCTGCCTTTCCCTCTCTTTTTTTAAATATATATATTTTTTTTATTGATTTCAGAGAGGAAGGGAGAAAGAGAAACATCAATGATGAGAATCATTGGTCGGCTCCCTCCCGCACGCCCCCCACCGGGGACAGACTGAGCCCATAACTTGGGATGTGCCCTTGACCGGAATTGAACCCAGGACCCTTCAGTCCGCAGGCCAACGCTCCATCCACTGAGCCAAACCAGCCAGAGCTTTCCCTCACTCTTCCTTTTCCTCTAAAAGATCAAGGGAAAATATCCTTGGGTGAGAATTAACAACAATAAAAATATTCTCTCTCCTCAGTGATTTTTCAATCTCTTTCCCTTTCCCTTCTCTGAAATCAATAAAAAGATATTTTTTAAAAATTTCAAAGAGGAAAGGAAGAGATAGAAACATCGATGATGAGAAAATTATTGACTGGCTGCCTCCTGCATGCCCCCTACTGGGGATCAAGCCCATAAGTCAGGCATGTGCCCTTGGCTGGAATCGAACCCGGGACCCTTCCGTCTGCAGGCTGATGCTCTATCCACTGGGCCACCCCAGCTAGGGCCCACCCCCAACTCTATACAAAGTGGTGCCACACCTCCCACACTCCCCTTGACCCTGCCAGCCAAGCACATACACCTGCCCAGCAGACGAGCCTACCCACCCACTGCTCCCCTCACCAACCCCGGGCTGCCCGGGTCCCGAGGAGGCCCCCACAGTGTGGAATGGGCTCACCACCTGCTGGTCCTGCTCCCTGCCCGTGCCCCCCACCCCCAGGGTGTCCATGCCCCTCACTCCCGTCTGAGTCAGCACTTGGGCCTCCTCAGAGTACCCACTTCTCTCCACTGCCAACGCCAGCAAAGCAGCGCCTCGCTCATGGCCTACGTCCACTCCTTCCTGCAGCCACAGCGCTCTGGGCCACCCACCCCTGGTCTCACCTGTCACCCACCCAGGCCCTGCCCCTCCCACACCACCTGCACACCCGCTCCCCGAGTTCCAGCCGCCGCACTTCCCTCCACGAGTCAAGCCGGGCCCTGCCTCGAGGCCTGTGTGCAGGGGAACCCCTGCGGAACGCTCTTCCTCCGTCTCCCCAAGGTTCAGCCTAACTGTCCACAGCGCCCAGCAGAGTGGAGGCCCTGAGCTAGAGCTTAACCAACCCTGCCAAGGACAGGCGGGCATGGGGGGGGAGGGGGGAGTGGAGGGGAGGGCGTGGGAGCAGCAGGGTAGCCCGAGGACGGGGAGCCCTGTGCCCGCCCTCACCTTGCCTTCCACCAGCGAGAGGAGGACCTGCTCCATGATGGGCGAGCTGGCCGGCACGGAGGCCTGGATGTGCCCCACCACCACGCCAATGGCCACGCGGCACAGCTCGTGGCTCAGGCCCGTGTTCCTCCGCACCAGCTCCATCAGCTCTGCCCCGATGGTCTTGGGCACGGCCGGCTCGGCCCCTGCCTTCTCCTCGGGGGTCCCCAGGCTCAGCGCGCCCAGGGCCTCCAGCTCATCAGGGGCTGAGGGAGTGTCACCGGCCACCTCCTCTGCAGGGGGCTCGGGGACGGGCTCCGGGGATGGCGGCGGCACCTGGGACACTGTGGTGTGAGGGCCGCGGCGGGGCACGGGCGGGGGCGTGGGAGAGGCGCTGGGGCCCGGCTCGGACAAGCTGGAGCCGGTGCAGAGCGTGTCCAGGGAGGTGCTGCTGACTGAGGAGCCGCTGGACACGGAACTGCCCCCGGAGGGTGTGGCGTGGCGGCTGCCTGCGGGCAGAGAGTGGGCGCTGTGCTCCCTGCCCCGGGGCCCACCCGCCAAGCCCAGAGCCCCCGCCCCCCAGGCCAGGGCCCGGTTCCACTGCCAGACCCTCCCCGCAAGCCCAGAGCCCCCAACAACCTGACACAGCAGAGCAGCCACTGCCGCTCACGGTGCCCCACGATTCCCCTGACCCGGCCTCTCACCGCTCCCCAAGGCCGCCAGGGCCTCCCGGTCTCGGCGTTTCACGGGTGGAGGCGGCGTGGCGGGCGCTGCTCGGCGAGGCTGGGGCGGGATCTGGGAAGGCACGGGGAGGTGTGAGGACAGGCTGCCCGGGGCCGCGGCCTGGCGAGGGCCTGTGCTCCCTGTGCTGCCGGCATGGGCAGGGCTATGGCTCTAGCTGCACTGCTGACCCCAGTGGGCCCTCAAGCCTCTGGACAGAGTGCTTAGCCCTCCCACCCCCTCCCCAGGCTGCCCTCACCGCCTACCTGGTAGAGGCCTCCGTCCGCCCCAAGGTACTCAGAGCTGGGCAGGCTGTGCTGCCGCTCGAACCCTGTACGACACACCCCATTGGGCTGCCTGGCGGTGGCGGCCAGGCAGTGGTCACTGGTGGACGGGGTCATGGCTGCAGGGCTGGAGGCTGAGGGGCCCCTGCGAGACAGCGTCTCCTTCCGGTGGTGGATCAGCTTCCTGCCGGAGGAACGGGGTCCCTGGGGGTCACCTCACAGCTCCCAGTCTGTGGGATGCTGCCCCCCACCCAGGACCTGTCTCCTCGGCATCTCCACCCCCCGGCACTCCCCCAGCTCTGCCCGGGAACCTCCCTGGCACCCCCTCAGGGACCCCACTCACTGGAGGACCCCCCGCTGCTCCAGGCTGTACTTGCCGCCTTCCCGCATGGCCGCGTTGTGCACGGCCTCAATGGCCCGGTCGATGGCTTGGAGGACATCTTGCTCCAGGCCCTGAGCGGGGGGAGCAGGCGATCAGACCAGGGGCCACGGGAGGGCACGGACCCCAGGCCCGGGCTGGATGCAGCCGGAGCCCAGAGTGCTGGACGGGGCAGGAGAGCCTGACGGGAATGTGAACCGGGCTCTCGGGCTGCATCTCCTGGGGAGCTGGGGCGGGTCCTACTCAGGGCTTCACCCCAGTGAGGGTCTCAGCTGAGATGTCTGAAAACCAGGCGCTGAGAGTAAAACCACGGCCCGGGGAGCCCAGCTGAGGCCGGGGGTGGGGTGGGGTGGGAGGGGGGACACACAGCCCATCCCCGGCTGGACCGCAGCTCAGGCTGATGCCAAGCAGGGAGCCCCTAGTGTCTGGGACCTTTCACAAGTCACCCTGTGTCCTGCTGACCCTTCACCAAACCAAGGTCACAGGCCAGGGCAGCCTGTGCTCACGGAGCCTCTGCAGGCCTCCCCTCCCGGCTCCCCGCTGCTCCAGGAATCTGTCAGCACCCCGCCCCCAAGCAGCAGTGCTGTGTTGGTGGCAATGGATGGGCACAACTACGAGAGGGGCCTGGCCCCTGCCCCAGAGTTTGAGTTGCCAATGAGCCAGCCTGCCTGGCGCAGGGTGGGGAGCAGGGCTGGCAGCTGCAGCTGCGGGACCGGCCACCTCACCCCTCCCCTGCTCCTGGCACACGTGGTCCATCAGGCTACAAAGGAACCTCAGACCTGAGGTGGCATCAGATGCAGCAAGTTGGAAGGCTTCCCTGAGGGGGACAGACAGACGGACGCAGAGGTCGGCAAAGTCACCCCCAGGTTGCAGGCAGAGAGGGGAACAGAAAGTCACTCACACACAGACAATAAGAGACACTGAGATGAGAGGGGGGCGGGGAGACAGGCCGAGGGAGAAGAGAGCCAGAGGAGAGACACACGGGGAGAACAGGGTGAGCAGGTTAGGGAAACTGAGGCAGGGAGCTGTGCACAGAGACCCTGACCCCCAAACTCCTATCGGTGCTACTGGGCCTCGTCTCCC
>PVJC01010847.1:0-42811 GCA_004026665.1 Murina feae | reverse complement strand
TTTGCAGGAGTATGGATGGAGCTGGAGAACATAATCCTAAGTGAAATAAGCCAGTCAATGAAAGAAAAATACCACATGTCCTCACTCATCTATGGATAATAATAACCATTATAAACTGGTGAACAAAAATAGATTCAGAGGCAGAGCAACATCAAACAGACTGTCAAATTACAGCAACAAGGACAGGGACGTTGGGGGGAGGGGGAGGTAACAGATCAGCCAAGGGACTTTTGTGTAAGCATTTAAGCATAACCAATGGACACAAAACACTGGGGGGTAGGGGAGGCGGGCGGAAGGGCAGGGGGAAAAAAGAAATATATGTACTAATCTGTGTAAAGCTTTATGTAATTTAAAAAAATGTAAAAAATAAAAAAAATTTTAAAAAAAGTCAATCTAAAAAGAAAACAAGCTGAAAAGCAATGTATACAGTATGATTCCATCTAATCTAATAAAAGAGTAATATGCAAATTAACCATCACTCCAAGACACCTAAGCCATGCCCCAGCCAAGCCACGTCCCAAGCCAATCAGAGCAGCTATATGCAAATTAACCCAGCCACGATGGCGGCCGGCAGCCACAGAGCTAGAGCAAACTGGAGGCTTCCATTGCACCAGTGATGGAGGAAACAGAGGCTGGGCCTCTGCTCAAGGCAACAATGTTTGAATTATAGAAGCCACGGAGCTGAAGCAAACAGGAGGCTTCATTGCCTGCCTAGGCCTCCGCTCAAGGCAACAAAGTTTCAATTATAGACGATAAATAAACCCCAGAAACCTGATTCCACCCAGCCTCTCTGTACATTGGGTCAATGGGAGCTGTGGGCAGCCTGAAAACGGCCGTCAGCCTCTCACCCAAGCTGTCCACACCCCCATGGGGTGAGGGTTCCCACTGGGGAGCTTGGCCAGCCTGCAAACAGCCATCAGCCCCTCAACCAAGCTGGCCAGGCATGCCAGCAGTTGGACATCCCCTGAGGGGTCCAAGACTGCTAGAGGGCACAGGCCGTACTGAGGGACCCTTCCCCCACCCCCAGTGCATAAATTTTTGTGCACCAGGCCTCTAGTTTTTTATAAAAACTAAAAATCACACTAATAAATGATAGCACCAGAATAGGGGGAAATATGGAAAACTTTGCTGAGTTAAAGGGTTGTCCATAGGGAACTGGTTCAGAAAATACTACAGTGGGGGACCTTGGTTCTCCTTAATTAGTTCTGGAAAGCTGTTCAAGAAGCAATTTGCTCAAAAACCGAATCATTTTTTTCCCATTAGAAATAATGTAAATTGAATTAATCCGTTCCAGACCCTCAGTGATTCCGTTTTAACCTTTCTTATAGACAGACAGTACATGTCTACTGTACTGTTTAATCTGAGAACAAAAACTTCTTAAATGTATTGAGCCACCCCTACCAGCCTTACATGAGTCCCTTTCAGCTCTCGGTCCAGGGGTTTCTTTCCGGAAGTCAGCGCGCGGCATCTTCACATCTTGGCGTTTTCATGAATCGCTGCTTCCAAAGCACGGTCACGGCTCACTGCTTTCCGTTTACCCAGACCCACAGCAGTGTTCTGCCTCTTCGGTTGCCTGTGGCCGTTGTTTCTTTCGCATTCTTAGCAACATTAGCATTCTTTTTTGTTGTTGTTCGTTGGTTAAGGTATTATATATGTGTCCTTATTCCCCCCATTACCCCCCACCCCTTTTTGCATTCTTGATGGCCCCTTTATGTTTTAAAATTGTCCTAACCCATTGCACCAGCAACAAAAGCAAAAAAAAAAAAAAATCAAGCGCGATCTCCTGCCACGTTACCAACGCGATTTAGTGGGGAGACTGCCTGCTCTCCTTTGTCGGCAGCCTGAGAAAGCATGTCGTGCGGAGGTATCCGCAGGAAAGGGTTGTCAGAAAATCAACGTTTTGTTCCTTAGCCGAGACATATTTTCTGTGAACTCGGTCAAGAACTGAATTGTTGGCGATGAGAAATGTTCAAGAACTGAGGTATGGCCCTAGGCAATTTGGCTCAGTGGATGGAGCGTCAGCCTGCAGACTAAAGGGTCCCCGGTTCGATTCCGGTCAAGGGCCCAGGCCTGGGTTACGGGCTTGATCCCAAGTAAGGGGTGTGCAGGAGGCAGCCAATCAATGATTCTCTTTCCTCATTGATGTTTCTATCTCTCTCTCCCTTTCCCTTCCTCTCTGAAATCAATAAAAATAAATTAAAAAAATAAAAACCATGTTTTCCTGTACTGTTTGGAATTGTTAAAACAAACATGCCTTGGCTGGGAAAGGCTCTCAGGCCTCCGGCCCCACACAAAGGTGCCTTGTGTTCCATGGGAGCAGGTGCTGGCCCCAGGGGCATCCCTCACCTTAGAAATAATGTAAACTGTGAGTGGACAGGGCCACTCACGAAGCAGCAGATGCTGGGTGAGAAGGGACTGCAGCCCCATGGCCAGCCTCAGCCACGTTCGGGGCCTCCACAGCCCTGAGGCCACACTTCCAAGAACGTGCCGAGTGCTTCACCACTGGAAATGGAATCCTGGTCGCAGTGAAAACCGCAAAGTACCTGCAAGCAAGTGCTTTCATTCAGGCTCGAATATTCCAGGAGTTTAAAGCTCAGGAAGAGCCTGCTACTCTGCCAGTTAATTTAGACGCCCTGTTAGACTCCTGCCTGTATTTGAATCGAGTCCTGTGCCAGGGAATTTAGCTGCATTTCGGATGTGTTACCGAGGTCTGGTCACCCTTTGCTGCTGCTATTTCTGGAAGAGGAATGGCGACAGTCCGTGAAATCAGTACTCAGGAGCCTGAGGCCACAGGGCCTTGATTTCTGCAGCACCACTGTCAGTGATAAAATTGTCCTCCGTGAAGCATTTTCCAAGTCGGGTATGACAAAGGAGATCCTACAGGTCGCCCTGTCTCCTAATGAGCCTTATTTCAGGTTATTTGCTTTTGGGGTTGCAGGAAGCTCCCACTGTGACTGTCCCAGAGATTCTCATCTGATGAAATCATTAAACTGTAACCAGACTCAAGTCGACAGACACAAGATTTCCTCACTGAGGCCTTCCGCACAGGCTTGGGTCCTGTCGTCAAGGTGTCTGTTTCGACAGGTCCCCAAGGCTCCTCTCATTACGGCAGTGGTTAGAGATGAGGACGGACAGGTGTGTTTTGTAGAGAATTACTGCTGCCTGGCAGAGTTCCTGAGTCTGTCTTCAGTATGGCAGTGCACTGCAACATTTGTGTCTACACGCATGACAGGTTGTGCTCTCATTCTCATCATTTTGTCCTGGGTTTCCGAAAGAGGCAGTCTTCCAGAAGGGATGTACAGACGACCAACAGGCACACGAAAAGGCTGTCGACATCACTAACCACCCGGAAACTGGACATTACAACCACAGTGAGACATCGCCTCACATTTGCTGGAATGGCCATTATCAAAAAGACAAAAGATAACGTGTTGGTGAAGCTGTGGAGAAAAGGGAACCCTTGCGCACTGTGGGTGGGAATGTAAATTGGTACAGCCACTATGGAAATCAGTATGAAGGTTCCTCAAAAAATTAAAACTAGAACGGTCACATGACCCACCAATTCTTCTGGGTATCTATCCAAAGAAAAAGAAAACACTAACTTGAAGAAATACATGCACCCAGATGTTCATTGCAATATTGTTTTCAAGCGCCAAGATATGGAAACAACCTAAATATCTATCAACAGAGTACAGATAAAAAAACATGACCTATACATATAATGGAATATTCTTCAGCAGTAAAAAGAAAATCTTGCTATTTGTGACATGGATGGACCTTGAGTGTAGTATGTTAAGTGAAATACATCAAACAGAGAAAGACAAATTCTTTATGATGTCACTTATTCTGTCTAATAAAGAGAGGATTTGCTAATTGACCCTCATGCCATTACAAAGATGGTGGCACCCACAGCCAATAAGGAGGCCACAGGCCGGGCTGAGGGACCCCCCACCAAGTGCACAACTTTTTGTGCACCGGGCCTCTAGTATCTACACCTATAAGAGAAACATGCAGATTGGTTCACTCCACTACACCCACCAGCCAATCAGATGAGTATGCAAAGTAACCCAACAAAGATGGCGGTTAATTTGCATATGCAGGCACAGAGCAGCAGAGCCAAGGGCGGAGCGAAGACTGAAGACTGAAGAGGCTTGGCTTCTCTTCTGCGGCCGGAGTGAAGGCCCGGGTCCCGGGTGTCAGAGGAAAACCAGTGCCGGCAGCCAGGGGAAGGGAAGGCCTATTGCACGAATCTCTTCGTGCACCGGGTCTCTAGTCTAATCTAATAAAAGTAATATGCAAATGCCCTCACTCCGTTATACCTACAAGCCACGCCCACCAACCAGTCAGGAGCAAATATGCAAATTAACTAAGATGGTGGCAGCCATGGGGCTGGAGTTGCCCTGGGCCATGGAGGAAGCCAGGGCCCTGCAGGCCCTGAGCTCTACTCAAGGCTACAAAGTTTCAATTATAGAAGATAAACCCCAGATACCTGCCGGGCTGGGACCTTGGGTTGCCAGGGGCAATCCAGGCTTCAAGCAGGGGACCAAGGCAACAAAGTTTCAATTATAGAAGTTGAATAAATCCCAGATACCTGCTTCCAGCCAGGCACCCCAGTAGGAACCCAAACCCTGAAGAGGCTGTGGGCAGCCTGAAACGGTCCTCTGCCCCTTACCCAGGCTGGCCAGGCATGCCAGCAGGTGAACATCACCCAAGAGGTCCCAGACTGTGAGAGGGCATAGGCCGGGCTGAGGGGACCCCCCCCCCGAGTGCACAAATTTTTGTGCACCAGGCCTCTAGTATATATATAAAAGCCTAAGCGACTGTTTGACTGGTGGCACTAACCACCAGGTGGCAGATACTCAATGCACAGGCATGGAAACATGAAACAGACTGATGAATCTCAGAAGGAAAGGAGAATGGAGAAGGGTGGGAAGAGGCCTGGTGCACAGATTCATGCACCAGTGGGGTCCCTCAGCCTGGTCTGCAGGGACCAGGCCGAAACTGGCAGTCCAACATCCCCCGAGGGGCCCTGGATTACAAGAGGATGCAGGCCAGGCCAAGGGACCCCACCAGTGGACAAATGAATCCATGCACCGGGCCTGTAGTATGTGAAATAAGAAAAAGCTCACAGATAGAGCACAGGCGAGGGTGAGGAGTGAGCAAAATGAGTGAAGGTATCCAAAGATGGGAACTTTCACTTATAAATAAGTCCATGAGGTGGTAATTATATAGCAGGTGACTATAATTAGTAATACTATATTCCGTATTTGAAAGTTGCTAACAGTAGGTCTTAAAAGTTCTCATCACAAGAAAAAAAAAATTCCAACTATGTATTGTGAAATACGTCAACTAGACTTATTTTGGTGAACATTTCACAATACATACAAATATCAAATCTTATATACCTGGAAATAAATGTTATATCTCAGTTTTATGGACTGACTTGAGATGTTCACTGATTAGCTAATTAACATGTTTCACATGCAGAATTATCCTTCTCGGTTACATCTATCATTTTGGGGACTATGCTTGGTTCTCATAGGAGAGGAATGTGACTGTTAATGGCTTCTGTTTTTGGCAGATGATCTCCAGCCTAGCCCCGATGACTCGGATAACAGTGTGTCGGAGAGCCTGGATGAATTTGATTACTCTGTGGCTGAAATTAGCCGCTCATTCCGCTCACAGCAGGAAATATGTGAGCAGCTCAACATCAATCACATGATCCAGAGGGTCTTCCTCATCACTCTGGACAGCAGTGAGTGACATGCTTGCAACCCATCTGTTTGTGGCTCTGCTCTTCCCTCTCAGGCTAGGGACTTGCTCGGAGAAATCTGTTGCATCTAATGTTTAAACAAACGCTGACGCCCTGGAACACGGGGCTTGGATTTCAGTGAAACTTTTTTTTTTTATATATATATTTTTTTTTATTGATTTCTTACAGAGAGGAAAGGAGAGGGATAGAGAGTTAGAAACATCGACGAGAAAGAGACATCGATCAGCTGCCTCTGGCACACCCCTCACTGGGTATGTGCCCGCAACCAAGGCACATGCCCCTGACTGGAATCGAACCTGGGACCCTTCAGTCCGCAGGCTGATACTCTATCCACTGAGCCAAACCGGTTAGGGCTCAGTGAAACTTTGACATAACCTAAAATCAGTGTTTAGACACAGATGGAACTTTCATTCTAAGTTTGACACTGACTGCACTCCATAGCTGCTTGCCTTTACTACCCTAGAGCAGACCTGGGAATGACTCCATTTCCTTCTCAGAGGTGACCTAAGCGTTTAGATGGAAGCCCTCCAATGGCGTGAGACAGTGTTTCCACTCTGTGCCTTAACTGCAGTTAAACCCCAAGTTAGTGCGAATGTCTGGGACTTCCTCTTTAGATGTCATGTGTTTAGGTTTATACCAAGTCCATGCTCTGTAACTGGGGGGAGGGAGGATTTAAATCATCAGATGCTGCCTTATAGGTCAAGATTGTTCTAGTATCACCTGAGTCAAACTTGGATTTCGGGAGAAGTGCGGCCTAGATCAGTGGTCTGTATAAAACAGAACCTACCAGGTTAAACTACTCCCCAGGTGACCCGAGCACGAAGAGCGGGAATGGCATCCCCAGCCGCTGTGTGTATTTGGAAGAAATGGCAGGAGACCTCGGAGAGCAGGACTGGCTCGACATGCACAACGTGGAGCAGGTAGCGTTTGCGTGTTCCTTACGTGTTCCTTACGTGTCCCTTACGTGTGCCGTGGACGGAAGCTGGCCGTGCAGCTGAGCTCTGCTGCCCCTCCCGCCCCGGCTCTGCTCTCCTCCGCCTCCTCGTGTCGGGGGTCCCTCGGTCGGTGCCTTCTTACCAGCCATGGCCACGTGTCCACACCTGCCCGCCCTTTGAGACCAGTTACAACGTCGTCTCCTGCTTTGCATCTCTCCCAGAGTCAGAACAGGCATTTTACCTACAGGTGCCTAATTAACATTAACGGCATAAAAGTTTGGTAGGGGAGACGTTGACAACTTGTAGGTTAACTTCGTACGTTTAAATTATCTTTATATACGTTTGAGTGAGGTCAGCAATCAGTGTAGTAAATTTCACGAGTTTAATTGCTGATTCTCTGTACCAGCGGTTCTCAACCTGTGGATCGCGACTCCTTTGGGGGTCGAATGACCCTTTCACAGGGGTCGCCTAAGACAATCAGAAAACACATATATAATTACATACTGTTTTTGTGATTAATCATTATGCTTGAATTATGTTCAATTTGTTACAATGAAAATACATCCTGCATATCAGATGTTTACATTATGATTCATAACAGTAGCAAAATTACAGTTATGAAGTAGCAACGAAAATAATTTTATGGTTGGGGGTCATGAGGAGCTGCATTAAAGGGCCGCGGCGTTAGGAAGGTTGAGAACCACTGCCCTATACGATGCAACAAATATTACTTTAATGCTTACTCTGTGCTAGGGACAATACTGAACACTTAAGCTTGATTTAGGATAACTTTATATATATACCGTCATGTTGTATATATAATATCTTCTGTAGTAATAAGACACTGGGTTCTGTTTTCCCCTTACACTACATCCTGTGATTCTCACACTAACCTGTGTCAGCATTGCCTTTTGCACCTTGATGTTGTAGGGTTGACTTTGCAGTGGTTTAGTATTTCTGGTTTTTGGGTCTTTTCTCAATAGGCTGTCTTTGCTCGCTTACTACTTCAAGATCCCGGCAACCACTTGATCAACATGACCTCTTCCACGACGCTCAACCTCTCTGCCGATCGAGATGCAGGGGAGAGGCACGCCTTCCGTTACCTTTATTCCTGCTTCCAAAGAGCCAAGGAAGAGGTAACAGTGATAATAACTCCCGCTGAGCCGGTCGTGTTTCCTTGGCTGTGACTTTACCGTGTCAGCCAAAGAGTCGGGTCCATCTGCTGTGTCAGTGCGTGTGCATCGCGCACACCTGTAAGCAGGTGCTGATGTGCACACCATTAGCTTGTTCTCGGAAGTTTTAGTGCTTCTGTGCTTGGGACCCGCCCCTTTCCCAGGGACCAGTGCCTCTGACTCTTCCCACAACCTCGTACACAGCACACCTTTAAGGAAGGTCTGACAAGTCCTTTCACAGAGGTGTGCTAATAGAGTAGGCCACGAGCGTCACTTCCAGGATTGGAATCCTGACAGATGGGTGATCCTTAAAGAATGAACTCGCGTGAATGTTCAGGCATCCACGCAAGAGCAACCTTGTTTGGAACACGCGGTCTTTGCTGTGTTAACCTGTTCCGGGCCGTTAACCAGGCTCTTCCCTCTCTTCTCTTTGCTGTTTCCAGATTACCAAGGTTCCAGAGAACCTGCTGCCTTTCGCGGTGCAGTGCAGGAACCTCACCGTGTCCAACACACGGACGGTCCTCCTCACCCCCGAGATATATGTGGACCAAAACATCCATGAGCAGCTGGTAGATTTAATGTTGGAGGCCATCCAAGGAGCCCGTGAGTACAAAAGCAAGAGCTGTGCTCATTTACATTTTGCTTTCCAAATACAAAACTCCTCCTAGTGCGCTGGAAAGCCTCGGAGCCACTGCAGTTCCAGAAAAATTAAGGATGCGAGTTCACACCTTGAATATTAGTGTAGTGACCGACAGTAGAAGAGTAAATAGGGTGTAAAGCACATAAAGTTCTGTGGTCTCTTCCCTTTCTCCTTTGCCTTCTGTTAGATTTTGAAGATGTGACTGAATTTCTGGAAGAGGTCATTGAAGCCTTGCTATTGGATGAGGAAGTCCGGACATTTCCAGAGGTCATGACCCCAGTGTTTGATGTTTTGTTGGGCCGAATAAAAGACCTGGAGCTCTGCCAGATGCTGCTGTACGCGTACCTGGACATCCTGCTCTATCTCACCAGGCAGAAGGACATGGCCAAGGTAACGGGGGGAGTAAGCCTCGAGCTGGGGACTCAGTGATGTGTGCCTCCCTGTGCTGAGGGCGCTAGGACGGGACCTGCTGAATGGGAGAAAGATGCGTTGGTTGTCTGAACTCTTTGAGGCCCTCTCGTTCCATCACATTTATCTCATACAAACAAGTAAGAAGGACTTCTCTTCTCCTACAGGTTTTTGTAGAATACACTCAGCCCAAGGACCTTAGCAATGGGCAGCTGTACCAGAAGACCTTGCTGGGAGTAATCCTCAATATCTCTTGCTTGTTAAAGACTCCTGGCGTCATAGAAAACCATGGCTATTTCTTGAATCCATCTCGCTCCAGCCCCCAGGAGATCAAAGTACAAGAGGCCAACATCCATCAGGTGGAACTCTTTATGGTGTATCCACCCCCTGGTCTTAGATTAAGTGGTTTCCTCAGGAAGCAGGGCAGCTCGTGGGAAAGCAGGGTGATGGGGGTGGCTTTCTACTGTGACCGTGTGAAGGAAAGCCCCCCTAGTGTGTGCTGAGAGTCAAGGAAAAACCTTCATGCGGGTTAAGAACTAACCTGCCGCTGCTCCTCTTCCTCTGGGCCCTGGTTTTCCTCGCCAACCTATTACTTACAACTTTAGGTCCTAAATCATCTGATTGATCTCCAGCCTGTGAACTAATTTTTGTTCCTGTCCCTCCTTCCTGGGTCCTCTCTGTTTAGGCTTCTTAGCATTCATTATAGCAGAAGTCTGGCCAACATGAGGCAGTAAATGGTGAATTGGGTATAGCTTGCGTCTCCCATCCTCACAACTCTCCAAAGCCCAGACTTGCAAATTACAGCAGGAAGCCCGGTCCTGCCTGCTTTTGTAAATAGTTTGAACACAGCCATGCCCATTTGTGTGTGTGCGGTTATGGTTGGATTTCATGCGGTAATGGTAGAGTTGAATAGTTACTACAGCGACCATACTGCATGAAAAGCCAAAAATATTTATCATTTGACGCTTTCGGAAACAGGTTACTTTACTGACCCTACGAAAGCTCCATAAACGCTCCCTGCAGTTGGGCAGCTTATCAGGGAATCTCTCCCAACTGTCCAGAAAACGGCTTAAATTTGAACCGGGGATAAGGCACAGGAAGAGTACGAAAAGATTAGGATTGGCATATTCTTAGAAATTGACAGTGGCTGAGGTTTGGGAGCAACAAATATTAGGATTGTGAAACTGGAATGTTCTGTGGTTATGTTTTCTGGTTAAACAGTTCATGGCTCAGTTCCATGAAAAGATCTACCAGATGCTGAAGAACTTACTCCAGCTCTCCCCAGAAACCAGACATTCCGTCCTGTCCTGGCTGGGAAACTGTTTGCATGCAAATGCAGGCCGCACCAAGATCTGGGCCAACCAGATGCCAGAAATCTTCTTCCAGATGTATGCCTCGGACGCCTTCTTTCTGAACCTGGGTGCTGCTCTCCTGAAGCTGTGCCAGCCGTTTTGCAAACCCAGGTCCTCTCGGCTCCTCACCTTTAACCCCACTTACTGTGCGCTGAAGGAGCTGAATGATGAAGAACGAAAAATAAAAAATGTGCACATGAGAGGTAGGGGAGTACTGGGCTTCCCCACACGCGTGTGTGTCTCTCTGAGGCACTCACAACCTTATCCTTTCTCACAAAGGTGCCTCGTAAGAAGGTGAGGCAGACAGAAGAGCTGTCATAATTTACCAGGACGGGCTTTTAAAAATAACACTGGTGGCTGTCAGTGAGCACGCTGTGCTTTAGTGAGACCTGCTCTCTGAATTTGGTAACACTGTGTATTCATTATTTCCTTAAAAATGAATGAAGCACAGTCCTTATCCTCTATTAATTCAGAAATTCCAGGAGAAGGCAGAGAGATTGACAGGTAATCATAATATGGTGTAGGGCTGAGCTGTGGGGACACCGAGGAAGGAGTAAAATTCTACAGAAATTGGGGGTCTTCATGGTTGATCTTGGAGAGAGGAAAGCAGCAAAAGAATCCCTTCATAAGGGGGACTAACAAGTATAAAGGCACAGAGCTGTGGAGAGGCTTGACTAAGGAATAATGAGAAGGTCATTGTGGCTAAAGCAAGGGTTGGTGGGAGGAGGGGTTTGGGAACAGCAGGAACTGAGTCTGGGGAGGCAGAAGATTGAGACCAGATTAGAGAAAACAACAATTACAGAGAAGTGGAAAGAGATCATTCATAATTCTACCACCCAGAATGAATTATGCTTAATTTCAGTGAATGTATTTCCTCCCAGTTTTATAACTCTCAGAGTTGTAAAAGCAAATAATCTTAAATATAGAAAAACAAAATACCTGGTAGTTACAGTGATCCATTCTCTAGCATCTGAAAAATCTAGTTACCTATCATTCCTTTTAATTTTTGGTATTTCACGATCAAGCTAAAGAAATTTAACTGCATTTCTGTGGATAGTGAGAGCCAAAAGATATTTTTAGACAAAGGAGTGATGAT
Organism: Murina feae; assembly: GCA_004026665.1. Taxonomy (NCBI): domain Eukaryota; kingdom Metazoa; phylum Chordata; class Mammalia; order Chiroptera; family Vespertilionidae; genus Murina; species Murina feae. The sequence continues at coordinate 31,435 of PVJC01010847.1, read as the reverse complement.
GTGATAAGATTTGTTTTTTAGAAGATATTACTTTAAAAAAGAAAGATCTCACTGGTAGCAGTAAGGAAGTGGAACTAGAGTCAGGGGACCCAGGAGACCAGGAGAGATGCCTGTGGCAAACCGTTTACTGTGCCTTCTGCCTTCTTTGAGGTTTGGACAAAGAAACCTGTCTTATCCCAGCTGTGCAGGAGCCACAGTTTCCCCAGAACTACAACCTTGTAACGGAGAACCTTGTCCTGACGGAGTACACCTTACACTTGGGATTTCACAGGTAACTCTCCTGATGGCACTAGGAAAGAACTATACTATCGCGTTGATGAGCAGGAAGTTCAGAGGCGTCTCGCAACCTCACTTCCTCCAGGAGGAAGGCTCGCATTAGGGTCTGGTAGGAAAAGGCATTATTTGCATTTATTTGTGTTTACATGAATTGGTTTTGTCCAAATAACTTGAATTTATAAGGTATTAAAAAACTGCTACCCTCAGTGTCCCATCCTATAGACCAGAGGTGGGGAACGTGAATTTATGTTTAATTATTGATGTTACTAGTAGCCCAGTACACAAAATTCATGTACATTAAAGGGGGATTAATTAGAGGAAATATTTTAATATTGCTATTTGCCCTTTCTCTATAATAGAAATGATGAGAGAAAATTAGTAAAATGTATATGAAAATCTTCCTCCTGTCAGAGTGTGGGGCACACCACAGGACCCAGAGTCAAGTCCCCGCCCACCCACATGCACCTCTATATTGCACAAGAGCCAGACCCAGCCGGCCTCACCCCCATTGGGCTGGATCCAGACCTGGCTGGTCCCACCCTTGTCAAGCCCCGCCGGGCAGGGGTACATCCTCAGGTCCCCTGGCCCAGCACCAGGTCGGGGACCGTGGCCTGAGGTCCCCTGTCAAGCCCCACCAGGAGAGGGGCACAGCCTCAGGTCCCCCAGCCCAGCACTGGGGTGAGAGGTGTGGCCTGAGGTCCCCTGGCCTGGGACTAGGGCGGGGGGCACAGCCTGAGTTCCCCCATCAAGCCCTGCGGGGCTGGGGTCACGGCCTGAGGTCCCCCATCCTGGCACCGGGGCGGGGGCTCACCTTGAGGTCCCTGCTCATTAAGGCTCGTTATGGGAACTCTGCCTCCGCTGTGGGTGCTGCCATCTTTGTGATGGAGTGATGGTCAATTTGCATATTTCCTCTTTATTATATAGGATTAAACTTATTAAAATTAAAGATATACTAGTATTTTTCTCTAAACTTGCAAATATTAAAATCACTGTCTTCTATTGTTACCTGTCCAAGTGGAATTGTTTTCATTTAATATTTCACTCTCTGCTCTTGAATATTCATTACTTACTACTCCTGATGAAAAAAGACCAAGCTCTACTCTATGGTGTAGAGACATTAAAGAAATGTTTGTAAGGGATCCAGTAAGGTCAGTAAGACTGCAGAAAATCCACGTTTCAAAGATAAAGGGGATTCTAGAAGTGTGAAGGCTCGAGAACTAGAGGGTTCTGGTTCTAGCTAGCCATAGTCATTCTAGAGTGTCGCTTCCCTCTGGTGCAGTTGATTGTGGCCACGAGTGTAAATTAGAAGAGAAGAAACTACTCGTAGTTGTAGTCTACAACAGGGGTGGGGAACCTTTTTTCGCCAAGGGCTGGTTGCTTATTTGTAACATCATTCACAGACCACACGAAATTACCAGTTTAAACATTAGCCTGCTCTATGTGGTCAAACATTTAATGAATTCACCCCTAATGTTGTGGCAGGGCCGGACCAAATGATTTCGTGGGCCGGACGTTCCCCACCTCTGGTCTATAGGATGGGACACTGAGGGTAGCAGTTTTTTAATACCTTATCAGGGTACTTAAATTGACAGGGCATTGTTCAGAACTCAGCAAATCTCTTAAAAGATGAAATTACATCTTTATTAGAGTTGTTCTATCCCTCTCATTGACAATTTAAATGAGACAATAGATAACAATTCAGCATGTTTTTGGCCTGTTCAACCACCTAGATTCAAACACAAAAATGAATGTCATCTAGTTTCCCAGTAAGGCTACCTCCCCCCAGGCATCACCTTCAGGGCCAGAGATGATTCGGGGCTGTACTCATAGAGAAACTACCCACAACATTGAGTTGTGGGTCTTCCTTTCCTCAGAGAACTTTTGGCTGGCCCTTTGTGGAAGATAATGAGTACTGAACAGCAGAAGGCTTTTTCATCGCCGCCCTGGTGGCTGCTCTGTATAGGTGGTCTCTTACTGTAGAGCCTCTTTTTTAATCCTCACCCAGGAGAGGATATTTTTCCCATTGATTTTTAGAGAAAGTGGAGGAAAGGTGGGGAGGAGAGAGAGACAGATTGACTGGTTGCCTCCCACACACACCTGGACTGGGGCAGGAATCGAACCTCCGTGTGACGGGGAATCGAACCTGCAATAGCCGTTGCTCTAGCCACTTGGTCACACCAACCAGGGCCTTAGTTCTCTGTTAGGCGTGGAAAGGCTGTCCCTATATCTGCATCTAAGTACAGTCATTGCACTTGTGGGTTGTTGAACTCCCCGGCTGGGCTTCTTGTACTTTGCTTAATAGTTATTTATTTGACAAAGTAATATCCCAGTCTACACCCTGCCTGCTATTTGTAATTACCTGTAATTGTGTTGAAGACTTGGTAACATTTTCCAGTGCTATGCCCCCTGCTTCTCTGTCAATAACTTCCATGAGTGCCTTCTGTATTGTAGTAATTGCAACTTCCTACATCCTAAAAGAGATGCTAGAATAAATTAATGAGGATTTGACCCTAGCCAGTTTGGCTTAGTGGATAGAGCGTCAGCTGTGGACTGAAAGTTCCCAGATTCGATTCTGGTCAAGGGCACATGCCCAGGTTGCAGGCTCGATCCCCAGTAGGGGGCATGCAGGACGCAGCCAGTCAGTGATTCTCTCTCATCATTGTTGTTTCTATCTCTCTCTCCCTCTCCCTTCTCTGAAATCAATAAGAAAAATATTTTTTTAAAAGATAAAAAAACTATTATAAAAATAAAATGAGGATTTGTATTTCTGGAATGGGAAGTACTCAGCTATCCCTGCATGAGTCTCCTGACCCGGTCTTCTGCTTTCTCGGAGGCAGGTTGCATGATCAGATGGTAAAAATCAACCAAAACCTGCACCGGCTGCAGGTCGCCTGGCGAGACGCTCAGCAAAGCTCTAGCCCCGCGGCTGACAACCTGCGTGAGCAGTTCGAGCGACTCATGACCATCTATCTCTCCACCAAGACCGCCATGACCGAGCCGCAGATGCTGCAGAACTGCCTCAACCTGCAGGTGTCCATGGCCGTCCTCCTGGTTCAGCTGGCCATAGGCAACGAGGGCTCCCAGCCTGTCGAGCTGACCTTCCCCCTGCCCGACAGCTACAGCTCCTTGGCCTACGTGCCAGGTAAGCAAAGCTCCTTGGAGCTTCCTGTCTGTAGCCACCTGGGTTTAGTTGGGTCACCTTGGAAGTTAAAGCCTTCCTTCGTTATCATCTAGCTGTTTTTGGACAAACGGCTCATATTGGCAGTGCCATCTCCTGGTGCACGTGTGGGGCCGACAGCCTTGTCCTCAGCCTTGTAGCCTCCCGCTGCACACATCAGAAGACAGGCTTCAGAGGACAGAGGCCTTTCAGAGTCGGGTTCCAGCGCTGTCAGTTTCCATCATTGATATTGTTTGTTGCTCAACTTGGAAATTTACCTAACTCTCCCTGTGCTAGTCTTTAGGGGGAAATCATCTCCTGCTGGTTAAACAGGAAGGGAGACTGTACATATATGTGGTTGACAGGTGTTCATCAAAATTAGAGTGTATGTTCTGGATAACTGTATTGGTCATCCATTACTGAGTAATAAATTACCCAGAACACAGAAACTAAAATAGCAAACGTTATTCCCTGTCTGTGGCATCAGGAACCCAGGAGCAGCCTAGCTGCATGGTTCTGATTCTGGGTCTTGCGTGAGGTTTGGCCGAGCTGTCCGCTAAGGCCATCGCTGAAGGATCCGCTCACAAGCCTGCGCCGTGGTTGCCTGCTGGCCTCTTCCACGCCACACAGGTCCCTGCTCAGTGCCACTCCTGACAGGGCGGCTGGCTCCCCGCAGAGCAAGGGGCCCGGTGGGAGCTGCTCTACAACTGATCATGGAACTGACGTGCCACCAACTGGGTATGCCTCAGGGTGTATGTTCTACCCTGGTTGCTCAGTACACAGTTCAGGTTCAGTGTGGGAAACCAGTGTACTCTGAAACTGCACTGATGTGCTGACAGTATTTTTGTGTCCCTACTGCTCTTACACTTACTGGATAAAAATAAAAATGGACACATTTAAAGGAGACTCTGCATTTATTAACATCACCGTTCCTAGTATCCACAAGACATGTGGGTTCTGCTAACCTTCACTGAGTACAGTGTAGAATTTGTAAGTACAGAAAGTCAGGCGTTTGGCTAATCCCAGTGACTTCTTTTCCAGAATTTTTTGCAGATAACCTGGGTGACTTCCTCATCTTCCTCCGCCGCTTTGCTGACGACATGTTGGAGACGTCCGCCGACTCCCTGGAGCACGTGCTTCACTTCGTCACGGTCTTCACGGGCAGCATAGAAAGGTGAGGCGCTGGGCTCCGCCTCCCTGGTTAGAGCTGCCGAGTGTTCAGAGACTTCTAACCGATGACAGCCCAGCCGGCTCACAGGGTTCCTCCGGAAGCTGTGTCACATTGTCCCTCACCTGACCCTCCTGTGGGGAGCCAGAAACCCCACTCTTGCCAGGCAAAGGCCTTTGCCCACAGGGAATTTGAACTTTCCTATAAGGTACCCGATAGGCATGCGACTGCCAGCCCCTGGTGAAACTTACCTTCGTGCAGAACCCTGACCGGTGGCAGCCAGGTGCTGATGACCTGTTAATACCGTGGGTGCAGGTTGCTCTTGAAATCCCAAGTTGGGTGAGCAGTAGACTTAGGTAAATGCTTTCTGATTTCAAGCCTTTCTCGGTCGTTGCTTCTGGTCCCTTTCGCCAAAGGACAGTTCTCACTGACGGCAGAGATGCCTCTCAGGTTCTCCTGGTGCCTCGGCCCGAGGAAGCAAACAGTGCACGCAGTGAGGATTGCTGCACGAAAAGAGGACGAGCCACAGCCCTGGGAGGCACGTCCGTGAGAAGTAGGTAAAAGCGATCCTCACGGAGCTGAGCAGATCTAGTGAGGAATCTGAAGTCAGCATGTTTGCTAGGCGCTAAGGGACGTAGACCCATTATGCTGGCCTCAGCTTTCACAACGCTCGGACAGGCACACAGAGGGCTAAGCAGTAAACACAAACCCAGGCGCTCACCCTCACACTCAGTAAGCTGTGACCTCGAAATTGAATGGTATCCCCTGCATTATCCCCCAGAAATTGACAGACTTAAAGCCACGGAGCCGTTTCCCACAGTGCTGGCGTGGGACGTTTGCTCCTCTGGAGACAATGTGACTCCTTGGCTTGGCTGCGTTCGGCATGGTGGTCGTAGAGGGCACGGCCAGGCCACTTTCCCTAAGAAGAAAAAGGTTTCAGTTCCTCTTCATACTCCTGGGAAGACTGGCTAGCCAGGGTCCTGCACCAGTGTACGCCGGTATTTTCGGAGAAATAAAAATCTGAAGTGGCTGAAATGAATGTTGACAAAGGTAATGAAATAGCTTTCAAACAGCCCCTACCTGGCATAGAAGAAGAGAACACAAGAGACAAACACCTACACATTCAAGGGAGAAGGGGAAAGCACAGCAGTGGTTCTGAGCGTATTGCGTACACTTCCAGGAAGTGTGCTTCTATACGAGGCTGCTGGCTCGTGTTTAAGAAGACTCCGTGGGATGCAATTGTGGAAAAGGTTGTCAGGAGACTAGGTTCAAGTCCTAGGAAGCAGCCAGGGGCTTTGGCTCGCCTGGCCCCGAGGTGCAGGCACGCGCTCCGGCTCAGGGCAGCCCGGCTCACGCCTCTTCCAGCTTTCTTCACAGGTTTATGTCTTCAGTTACGCTGCCTGGAGAGAAGGGTCACCAGTACCTTCAGATTCAAGTGCTGAAGTCTTGGTTGTCACCATCAGATAAAGAAAATAAAACAGGTTTTGAAATCTCCCCGCTCAACGTGCGTTCTGCCCCGTTTGCAGGATGAAGAACCCCCACCTGAGGGCCAAGCTGGCGGAGGTGCTGGAAGCCGTGATGCCCCACCTGGATCAGACCCCAAGTCCCCTGGTGTCGAGCGTGTTCCACCGGAAACGTGTGTTCTGCAGCTTCCCCCACGCGGCCCACCTCGCGGAGGCGCTCATCAAGGTCTTTGTGGACATTGAGTTCACAGGTAAAGCAGACACGAGCTAAAAGCTGGTCCTGGTGCAGTTTCATAGCTAATACTGTTGACGAGTTAGAGTTCTTGCCAGTATTTGAATATCAGAAAAAAGTCATCGGCCATCATATATTGAATTCCTACTATGTGCCACCTTGATGCTAAGTGCGTTTTTTTACATCGTTTCATTAATTAGTCGCCATCTGGAAAGTTTTACTGTATTATCCTCATTGTACGTATAAAGACATGCATCCTCAAAAAGATTAAATTATTTGTCATACAACTGAGTGGTAGGCTTAGGTCTTTCTCCTCAAAACAGAAACAAAAACATAGACTCTTACCAGCTTTATTATTTACTGCTTGATCAAACCATACTCAAATAAATTAGGCTGTCTGATTAAAACCCGAGTTTTTATTTTCTCTGCCTCAAAATTGCAGAATAGTGGATAATGAGACAGTGTGCTGGTTGTTTTATCCAAACTGTCTAATAGTCTAATTGTTAGATTATTAAGAATAGCAGCAGCCTCCCTGGCCAGTGGTTAGAGTGTCAGCCTGCACACCAAAGGGTCAAGGGTTTGCTTCCAGGTCAAGGGCATGTACCTAGGTTGAAGTTTGCTCCCCGCTCCTGGTTGGGGTGCATTCCGGAGGCAACCAGTCAACCTCGATCTTTCTCTTTCTCCTTCCCCACTCCCCTTCCTTTCCCCCTCCCTTCCACTTTCTCTGAAAAACAGTATCCTCCAATGAGGTTTAACAAAAAACAACAGCAGGCACACTCCTTTTCTCTCTCGGCCTGACCCTGAGGTCTAAGCCTGAGGTGCTGTGTTGGAGTAAACCGCACCCCATCTCCACCAATGAACAGGATGTTGAGCAGTTACTTAAGACCCTTTTTATTTCTTAGTATTTTTTTATCTTCACCGAGGGTTTTTTGGTTTTTTTAGAGAAGAGAGAGGGAAAAACATCGATGTGAAAAACACCAGTTGGTTGTCTCTTGTACATGCCCCAATCAGGGCCCAAACCCACACTCTAGGTGTGTGCCCTGACCAGGAATCGAACTCACAACCTTTCGCCGTATGGAATGGCACTCTAGCCAATGAGGCACATTGGCCGGGGCAAGACCCCTCTTAAAGGGATGTCCTAGTATCCAGTGGCAAATACAACATTTATTATTTCTTTAATTTTGTTTTTCACCACAGTTTACATTCAATATTATTTTTTACTAGTTTGAGGTGTATCGCATATTTATTGGGCAATTATAAAGAAACATTTAATTTTTTTAAATATCTTTTTATTGCTTTTTTTTAAAGAGAGAGATAGAAACATGGATAAAAACCATCAATCAGCTGCCTCCTGCATGCCCCCTGTTGGGGATCAAGCCCAAAACCCAGGCATGTGCCCTAACCAGGAATCAAATAGGTAACCTCTTGGTTCATAGGCAAATGCTCAACCACTGAGCCACACCAGCTGGGCACATGTAACATTTTATTGACTATATTCTCATCTTTAGATTTCGACTTTGTCACTTGTTCACCTGAGCCTTGTTTTCCTCATCTATAAAATGGATTGAAGTGAAATAAATGCATGTAAATCTTCATGATACATAAGAAGTTGAGCAATAAATTACTGCAGTTACCTCATTATCTCATAACACATAAGGAGTTACACAATAAATTGCTGCAGTTACCTCAGGGTATATTATAATCCCTGTCTTAGAGGAAGTGAAAGTTGCAGAAGGTTAAGAATTTGCATGATGTGGAGCTGAAAGAAAACCTGGGTCTCATAACTGCATACCCCGTGCTCTTCCTTTATTATGTGACCCGACCTGTATGCTCTAGTGGTCAGACGCAACATAAGCCTCAGGTCTTCAGCTTCTGTCCTGATTTTTCAGAGTAATTAAGAAACGGCCCTGGCTGATGTGGCTCAGTGGATAGAGTGTTGGCCTGCGGACTGAGGGCCCCGGTTTTGATTCCTGGACAGAGCACATGCCCAGGTTGCAGGCTCGATCCCCAGTGAGGATCATGCAGGAAACAGCCAGCCGATGATTCTCCCTCATCATTGATGTTTCTATCTCTCCCTTTCCCTTCCTATCTGAAGTCAATAAAAATACATGGGAGGGAGGGAGGGAGGGAGGGAGGGAGGGCGGGCCACACAGCTGGCGTGGTGTCTGTGAAGATTGTGGGGATTATTTGGCTTCCTGCCTGCACATTGCTGTCTGCCATAGTGGCAGGCAGAGGCTCATTTAGTCGGACAAATGCATTTCGGGTGGAAGCACTTGTCTCCCTTGGCTTTTGCTGTGCAGCTCGGTCCTTGTCCTCCTCTGTGCAAGGCGTCCTTTTGCTCTGTCGGTGAGGACGTAGCAAATGCTTGCCGGGAGCTCTAGGCCTCTGCGAACTCTCAGGGCAGATTTTGTGCGACTCGACACGTTCAGAGTCAAGGAAAATGGCTACACATAGACACAAGCTCTTACTCTTTCTCTGAAGCACCTTTAACACCTTTGCTGGGTTTTTGCTCTTGCCTTACTCCAGGAGACCCCCATCAATTTGAACAGAAGTTCAATTACCGCCGTCCCATGTATCCCATTCTAAGGTACATGTGGGGAACAGATACCTATCGAGAGAGCATTAAGGTAAGAGTTTTCGGTGAGACCAAACTAAGTTATCAGAATTTCTGTTTCAGACAAACCCCTTAAGCTGCGGTTCAGTACTAAAATGGTTTTCTCTTGGGCTGGGACTTACAGGATTTGGCTGACTATGCCTCTAAGAATTTAGAAGCCATGAATCCCCCACTTTTTCTCCGCTTTCTTAACCTGCTAATGAATGATGCCATCTTCCTTTTGGATGAAGCCATACAGGTAAAAAATCCCTAATAGTTTAACTGCTCCTACACCTTCAAATCATGGCCAGTGATACTTTTAAGCTTTTCATCCTAAGAGAGCAGTCTTCATGCTTTTCGTACCGGTCTTAGACACCAGAAATCTTCAAGGAGCCATGTACTGCCAGCCTTCCCATTACAGAGCTCAAGAAGAGTGGGTCCATTAAAGACCAAACGCAAGGCTCATTGAAGCCTCGAGCTGGGATGATGCCTTGGCAGAGGGTGGGAAAGAACATATGATGAGGCCAAATTGAGGTAGACTATCAGCACTAACGAGGCTAGTCCCACAGGAGCCAGGACCTCACCTTTGGTCAGTGACTTTCTCTTCAGCCTTTTCCATCCCAACACATGAGTGACGGGCTCATTGAGGCAGCCCTTCCCGTCCCCCTCCTGAAAGACTGTGATTTTTTACACCACTGCTTGGAAAAACACTAGCTTGGGTTGTTTTTTCATGTAAAGACTTGCCAATACTCCCCATCTCTCTACTACTTCCCAAATCTTCAGCTGCATAGAAACAAGGGTTTCACAGCATGGACAGCTGGTGCCTCTCAGCCCCTTTGGGGTATTGCATCCTGGACCATCCCTGTGGAGCTGCCTGTTGCTCATGTAAAAGCTTCCCGTTCTGCAAAGGGACAAGCAGGGCAGTGACCAGCTGGAGAGGAGGCAGGAAGATCCTGAGGGGAGCCACGAGCTCCTCCTATTGATTAGCAGTCCCCCAGCAACTCTAATTTGTGAGAAATTTTTCCTGCTTTTTACATCTATATATATAAAAGCCTAAGTGACTGCTTGACTATTCGACCGGTAGCTGTGACATGCACTGACCACCAGGGGGCAGATGCTCAGGCATGGAAACATGGAACAGACGGATGAATCGAGAGGGGAAGGGGGAGGAGAGAGGGTGGGAAGAGGTTAGCAAAGACCTTCTATGCAGAGTAGAGACCCAGTGCATGGATTCGTGCACCAGGGGGGCCCTCAGCCTGGCCTGCGGGGCTCGGGCCAAAACTGGCCGTCTGACACCCCCCGAGGGGTCCGGATTGTGAAAGGGTCCAGGCCAGGCCGAGGGACCCCACTGGGGCACATATCCACACACCAGGCCTCAAGTAATCCTGTAAGATTTTGGATAGATTTTCTTAAAAACAATAAACAGGCCCTTCTAAGCAAGAGCTGTGTGTTACAAACAGTGACCCAGATGGCATTTTCATGGGACTCCAATGTTAACATGTTCTCTGTGACAGCAAAGGGGGGTTTAAATATGGTTCTCCTTCCTGGCATCTTACGTGTTTGATAAGGCTTTGTTTTTTGATACAGCTTTGGGGATTTTATTTTATTTTTTCCATCATTCAGGAAGGGTTCATCCTCTTTTTTGTCCTGTTTGTTTTTGCCTGGGTTTCATACATTACACCTCTTAGTCTCTGAATGTTTCCAGGGGAGTTACAATAAGTCTACGTAGGCTGAAACAAAACTATACGGAGCCACGATTTTTCTTTTTTTCCAAAATTTCTCTTTTAGCTTCAGCCCTCTGCTGAGAAATAAAGCCTCATGTCTCTGTGGCCGTCCCTATTTTTCCCAGGATAGTGGCCTAGATTTTAAATGGGGCCTCAGGTCTGATCTTCCTTCAACTGAACTTCTCCTCTGATGCTTTCTACCTCTGGTTTCCATAGTATCTGAGCAAGATAAAGATCCAGCAGATTGAGAAGGACCGAGGTGAATGGGACAGTCTGACTCCAGAAGCCCGCCGAGAGAAGGAAGCTGGCCTGCAGATGTTCGGGCAGCTGGCACGTTTCCATAACATCATGTCCAATGAAACAATCGGCACCCTTGCCTTTCTGACATCAGGTAAGTACACAGAGCACTGCTTTCCCCAAAAATGCAGCCGTCAAGATCTCCTTCGTTTGAGGTACCAGCCCAGCTGAAACTGCGTTTTCAGACTCTGGTGACATTATCCTCCACAGAATGGGAGAGAAAGGAATCACTAGGAGACTTGAGGAAACATGTTGATGCTTGTTGGCATGGGAATGAGGAAATGACCGCCTCACACTGCTGCCAGGAAGCACAAATGGGTGTAGTTTTCTTAAGGACAAGGTAGTAATATGAATATATCGGTGGAGAGGAGGAGAATTAGCCTGAAAAATAGTCTGGAACTCTGATTACATGTAGTAAACCAAACAAAGACATTTATCTCCACCCCCTTCAGCTACACTGTCCAACGCAGTAGCCTCAAACATTTAAAATGTGGCTGGTTTTAATTGAGATGTGCTATAAGGAAATGCATACTGCAAAACTTAGTATTAAAAAGAAATATTAATAATTTTTATGTTGATTTCATGCAAAATGACAGCCAAGAATCACCAGAAATTTAAGGAAATCTAGCATGAAACGCAGATAATACATGAAAACTTTTTTCCCTTTCAGTTTATTGACCTTTAGAGAGAGGAAGGGAGAGAGAGAAAGGGAGAGGAAATAAGTGCACTTAGACAGTGTGCTCAGCGGTTGAGTGTTGACTCAGGAACCAAGAGGGCACTGGTTTGATTCAGTCATGGCACATGCCTGGGTTGCTGGCTCAATCTGCATTAGAGGGTGTGCAGGAGGCAACCAGTTGATGATGTTTATTTCTCATCAATGTTTCTATCCCTCTGTCCTCCCTTCCTCTCGCTCTCATAAAAAACATTTTTAAAAAAAATCAATATGAGGGCCAAATGTCTATCGGCTGCCTCCTGCTTATGTCCCACTGGGGATCGAGCCCATAACCCAGGAATGTGCCCTTAACCAGGAATTAAACTGGCAACCTTAAGGTGTATAGGACAACGCCCAACTAACTAAGCCACACCAGCCAGGGTAATACATGAACACGTTCATAAAAACGTTCATAATCTCCGAGGGATAAGAAGATACAGCATATCAGCAGGGGGGTAAAGATAAACTCGAGGAACTCTTGGGAGCAGCACAGAAAGGCTCCCACCGCACATTAGAATTGAGGTTATACATAGGCCTGTGGCTGGCTCTGCGAGGGAGGGGCAACCTATGAACCAGGAGTCAGGGTTCCATTCCCGGGCAGGGCACATGCCCAGGTGCAGGCTCGATCCTCAGTGTGGGGCACGCAGGAGGCAGCCAATCAATGATTCAGTCTCATCATTGATGTATCTGTCTCTCCCTCTCCTCTCTGAAAGCAATAAAAAAAAATTGGGGGGAGGAGATGTCACTGCATTTAAAAACAAAAAACTAAACTACAGAACAACCATCATTGAGAACCTCCTAAAATCTAGCTGAATGAACATCCTATAACTAAGGATTTGAAGAAGCCACATCAGGTGGAGTTGCTGAATGGGCTAGATCCACACCAACCTGTAACGGATAAAGTCTGAGAGGGAGCCCTGGCCATTGTGGCTCAGTTGCGTGGGCATTGTCCCAGGCACGAAGAGGTGCCAGTTCAACTCACAGCCAGAGCACGTGCCTGGGTTTCAAGCTCCATCCCCAGAGGGGGGATTAGGGAGAACATGCAGGAGGCAGCAATTTTTTGCTCTCACATTGATGTTTCTCTCTCTACCTCTCCCCCTCTCTAAAAATCAATTCTTTTAAATCTTCAAAAAAAAAATTAGGCAGGATGTCTCTGCTTCAGAGAATCTCCCCTGAGGAGCGAGGAATCCCAGCCTCACACAAGGCCCCTCCATCCCAGGGTTCCAGAGCCAGGATGAGACGTCCCCATAACTTCTGCCTAAAAAACCAGTGGGGATTGAGGCTGATGGAGATTAAGACTGCTGGAGTCCCAGGCAGTTCCTCTTAAAGGACCCACACATGCATTTACTCAGACGCCATGCCCTCTTAGTTCCAACTATGGGGCAGCACCTTGAAAGGCACCAGGGACATCCTGGAAGGAACTGAACTGTCTGGCATCAGGGTGAGAGCTGGAGGGGCAGCTTTCTCCCAGAGGCCATAGTTCCTTTGCTGAGCCCTCCCCCTGCACAGGGCCAGTAGGTAGTGGCCATATCTGAGTCTCCATCAACTGGCTGTTATTGTTCAACACACCTGGGGATTCCCTGAGACCCCACCCCACCAACTTGCCAATCAGCCCAGGCTGATGCCAGTGCCTTTTCCATATAAACAGCCTTCATATTTACCTAAAATCTCTCAAACAAGCAGCAGCTGGCCTTGGTTCGCAACTTGGGCTTTCCTGGGCACCTCCAAGCCCAGCTCAGGTAGCAACTATCTTCACATTGCTTTGTAGCTCATGCTAGGTGACCCTGGCCCATACACAGGCAGTGGCTGTCCTTGGCCTAGACCTCCTGGTAGGCTCCAGAGTGTGTATACTTAGTGGACAGCTTCAGGCCACATCAGAGCACCATCCAACCACCTCACAAGTGAAACACAAAAGGGGCAGACTCAGCCGGTACCAGAGCCCTGCTGAAGCAAGTCCTGCTTCGTGGGGTGAGCCCCCGCACAGCTAACCCCGCACAGCTAACCCCGCACAGCTAACCCGCACAGCTCACCCCGCACAGCTCACCCCGCACAGCTAACCCGCACAGCTAACCCGCACAGCTACCCCGCACAGCTAACCCCGCACAGCTCACCCCGCACAGCTCACCCCGCACAGCTACCCCGCACAGCTAACCCCGCACAGCTCACCCCGCACAGCTCACCCCGCACAGCTAATCCCGCATGTGGTGGAAGCCAGTCCTTGCAGCTGGTCAGCCTGCGGGTAAATCCCTCCCATTAACATCCCAACAGCAATTAAGGCTCACCGCCAACAGGAGGGTGTACATAGCCCACATGGTGGCACACATGGAGCACCCCGCTCAGGTGAACAGGGAGGCTGTGCCACTGGACCCTAAGGACATCTACATAAGGTCCCTCTACCAAGCATGAGAGACGTAGCAGCTCTACCTAATACATATAAACAAACACAGGGAGACAGCCAAAATGAGGAGATAAGGAGGCATATTCCAATTGAAAGAACAGAACAAAACTCCAGAAAAAGAAGTAAAAAAAAAAAAAAAAAAAAATGGAGACAAGCTATCTACTAGATGCAGAGTTCAAAACACGGTTAAAAGGATGTTCAGTGAAATTAGAGGAAGAGTAGGTGAACTTAGTGAGAACTTCAACCACATAAAAAAGGACATGGGAGCCATAAACTAGTCAGAAATGAAGGCTATACTAACTGAAATGAAGAGTCATTTACAGGGAATCAACAACAGAGTAGATGAAGCTGAGAATCAAAACAGCAATTTGGAAAATAAGGAAACAAAAAATCACCCAACCAGAACAGCAAAAAGAAAAAAATCACAACAGTGTAAGGAATTTTTGGGACAACTTCAAGTGTACCAGCATTCGCATCGTGGGGGTACCAGAAGTAGGAGAGAGAGAGCAAGAAATTGAGTACCTATTTTAAAAAATAATGACAGCTTGGCTGCCATGGCTCTGGTTGATTGTCAGCCTATAAAACAGGAGGTCACAGTTCGATTCCCAATCAAGGCACATGCCTCGGTTGCAGGCTCGGTCCCCGGTGTGGAGTGTGCAGGAGGTAGCCAATCAGTGATTCACACTGATGTTTTTATCTCTCCCTCTTCCTTTCTCTCTGAAATCAATAAAAAGTGTATTTAAAAAATAATAATGACAGAGTTCGACCAGCGTGACTTAGTGGTTGAGCAATGGTTTGATATCCTCTTAGGGCACATGCCCAGATTGTGAGCACAATCCCCAGTAAGAGGCCTGCGGGAGTTAGCCGATTGATTGATGATTCTCTCTCATCATTGATGTTTTTATCTCTTTTCCTTCCTCTCTGAAATCAATAAAAATATATTTTTTTTAAAAACAAGCATAAAACTGTCATTTAATATCAAAGGACATATAAAGAGCTTCCCAGACAAGAAAAAGCTACTGTAGTTCATGACCACCAAACCTATATTACATGAAATGTTAAAGGATCTTCTTTTTTTCTTTTTTTTTAATATATATTTTTACTGATTTTAGAGGAAAGAGAGAGGGAGAGAAACATCAATGTTGAGAGAGAATCTGACCAGTTACCTCTTGCACGCCACCTACTGGGGATTGAGCCCACAACCCAGGCCTGTGCCCTGACTGAGAATCAAACCATGATCTCCTGGTTCATAGGTTGATGCTCAACCACTGAACCACACCAGCAGGGCAAGGGTCTTCTTTAAGAAGGAAAAAAATATCTCAGACATCTCTTGCAGCAATCTATTTACCAACACATCTCCTAGGGCAAAGGAAACTAAGAAGGAAATAAATAAATGGAACAACATCAAAATAAAAAGTCTCTGCACAGCAAAAGAAACCATCAACAAAATGAAAGGGGAGTCCACTGTATGGGAGAACATACTTGCCAATGTTACAGCTGATAAGGGGTTAATTTCCAAAATACGTAAAGAACTCATACAACAAAAGGAAGACAAACAATCCAATTAAATAATGGACAAAAGACCTGAGAGATGCAGATTGAAAGGATAATGAGGTATCACCTCACACCTGTCAGAATGGCTACCATCAGCAAATCATCAAATGACAAGTGCTGGCAAGGATGTGGAGAAAAAGGAACCCTAGTGCACTGCTGGTGGGAATGCAGACTGGTACAGCCACTATGGAGGACAGTATGGAGTTTCCTCAAAAAATTAGAAGTGGAACTCCCTATTGACCCAGTAATTCCACTTATAGGAATATACCCTAAGAAACATGAAACGTCAGTCAGAAAGGACATATGCACCCCTGTGTTCATAGCAGCACAACTTAGAATAGCTGAGATCTGGAAACTAGTGCCCATCAGTAGATAAGTGGATAAAAAGGCTTTGGTACATTTACTCAGTGTAATACTAAGTGACAGTTAAAAAGAAGAAACTCTTACCATTTGCAACAGTATTGATGGACCTGGAGAGGATTATGCTGAGCAAAATAAGCCAGTCAGAGAAAGACAAGTATCACGTGATCTCACTTATATGTGGAATCTAATGAACAAAATAAACAGATGAACAAAATATATCCAGAGACAGAATTATGAAACAGACTGATGCATTGCAGAGGGGATGCAGGTTGGGTGGGGAGAGATTAACCAGAGAACTTATATGCAAATAGCATAGCCCATGGACACAGATAAAAGTGTGGTGAAGGACCTGGGAGGAGTGGGTTTGGGGCGGAGGGGGTCAATGGGGAAATAGGGGGCAGGGGGGGCATCTATAATACTTTAAACAATATAGATAAGTTTCTTTAAAAAGAAGGAAAAAGGGCCCTGACCGGTTTGGTTCAGTGGATAGAGCATCCGCCTGCAGACTGAAGGGTCCCAGGTTCGATTCCAGTCAAGGGCATGTACCTTGGTTGCAGGCACATCCCCAGTAAGGGGTGTGCAGGAGACAGCTGATCGATGTGTCTCTCTCATTGATGTTTCTAACTCTTTATCCCTCTCCTTTAAAAAATATATTTTTTAAAAAAGGAAAAAAGAAAAGAAAAAAAAAATGTGAACAATAAAATGTGAATAAATACATATCTGCCAGCAATTAAATCTAAAAAACAAAATAAATAAATAGAACAGAAATAGACTCGTAAATACAGAGAAAATATTGATGGTTGCCTAATGGAAGGGGTGCAGGCTTGGGTGACAAAGATTGAGAAGTACAAATTGATAGTAACATAATAGTCATGGGATGTAAAGTACAGCACTGGGAACATAGTCAATCCTATCTAATAAAGAGGGAATATGCTAATTGACCCTCACAACATCACAAAGATGTCGGTGCCCACTGCCAATAAGGAGGGAATATGCTAATTGACTGCCACACACTCCAAGATGTCAGCACCCACAGCCACAAGATAGAAGCACCCAGTCCCCTCAGCCCTGCCAGGGTGGCAGGCGCACAGCAGGGCAGGCCTGGCCACTCTGCCTGCCTGCCTCCAGAGTCCCTCAGTCCCCTCAGACCCCAGCCGTCCAGGGCTGGCCTGAGATCCAGGTAACCAGGGCCGCCCAAGGCTTGCGCTGCCAGCAGTGGCAGCAGCAGAGTTGTGATGGGATGTTGCCTTCCCCTGATTTCCAGGTCACCTCCCACCCCTGAGGGCTCCTGGACTGTGAGAGGGGGCAGGCCAGGTTGAGGGACCCCCCCTCCAGTGCATGAATTTTCATGTACCGGGCCTCTAGTCTAATCTAATAAAAGAGTAATATGCAAATTGACCCCACTCTGTTACACCTAAACCACGCCCACCAGCCAAGCCACGCCCACCAGCCAATCAGAGTGGTTGTATGCCAATTAACCCAGCCAAGATGGTGGCCAGCAGCCACTGAGCTAGAGCAAACAGGAGGTTTCCGTTGCACCAGCAATGGAGGAAACTGCCTGCCTAGGCCAACTGGGCCTCTGCTCAAGGCAACAATGTTTCAATTACAGAAGCCATGGAGCTGAAGCAAACAGAAGGTTTCATTGCCTGCCTAGGCCTTGGCTTAGGGCAACAAAGTTTCAATTATAGAAGATAAATAAACCCCAGAAACCTGATTCCAGCCAGCCTCGCTGGGACCTCATTGGGTTAATGGGAGCTGTGGGCAACCTGAAAATGGCCCTCAGCCCCTCACCCAGGCTGGCCAGGCACCCCAGTAGAGACCCGAATCCTGAAGGGACTGTGGGCAGCCTGAAAATGGCTCTCAGCCCTTCACCCAGGCTGGCCACACCCCCATCGGGTGAGGGTTCCCACTGGGGGGGCTTGGCCAGCCTGCAAACAGCCATCAGCCCCTCACTCAGGCTGGCCAGGCACATCAACAAGTGGACATCTCCCGAGGTGGTCCCAGACTGTGAGAGGGCACAGGCCAGGCTGAGAGGGCCCCCCCCCACCAAGTGCACAAATTTTTGTGCACTGGGCCCCTAGTCTATATATAAAAGTCTAAGTGACCATTACGACCAGCCAGCCAGATGACTGGCCAGTAGCTGTGATGCACACTAACGACCAGGCAGCAGATGCTCCAATGCAGGTGCTGCCCCCTGATGGTCATTGCACTCCCACAGCCAACCTCCCATGGTCGGCCAACATCCCATAGTCCCTCCCCCCAATCGCCAGCCAGGCAGAGGGACCCCACCTATGCACAAATTTGTGCACCGGTCCTCTAGTATCCTTATAATTGCATGGTGTCAGATGGGTACTAGATTTATCAGGATGACCGCTTAGTACGCTCTGTAATGTCTACTAGTAATCACTGGGGTGTATACCAACTATAATTGAAAAATAAAAATTTAAAATGAATTTCAAAAAAGGAAGCAGAACAGAAAGAGATGGAAATAAGAAAAGGGTAAGAAAGTAAAGGATCTATCTAAAAAGTCTCAAATGAGAAAACTGTTAGGGAGGGAATTATCAAAGAAATTATACCCCAAAAATCCCCAAGAGTAAAAGCCTCCATATCAAACATGTCAAGTTCACAGCCCACAGGCCGCATGTGGCCCACAATGAATATTTTTGTGGCCCAGCCAATATAACGGTATGTAAGAAACGTTTTAACAAAAATTCCATAACTTAATTTTTACAATATCTTACACAGTTATTAATAACAAACTACATTCGCTAATGACTGATTACTGTGATCATGCTGCATTCATTTCCCTTAGGTGCAAGCACACCATTTCTCTCCACTAACACCAGCAGCGAATATTTCAGCAGCTGATGGCTACGTCATTAGTCTTGTACTGACTTGTTTGGTGTGCACAACAGGAAATATTTTTCTTTTGGAGAACAAGAAAAATAGGTTTATTTGTGTTACACTTATTAATTTGTGAAGTTATTCAGTGTCTGGTAATTAATGTTCAAGAAAAAATATTAATTTTTATTAAAACGTTCTACTTTATGTTAACGATTACTCATTTATTTCAGCCCTTTGTATTGAGCATGTCTCTATCAAAATCAAGTGGCAGTAAAAATAAATGAAAAATTACTGACAAACATCAAAATTTCCAAGAAAAGTGGGAATTGGAGTATTTTTGCTGTGAAGTAAAAGCTAAAATAATCTGCTTGATAATGTAATAATGTTATTAGTACCAAAGTTACACAATATTCATTGTCATTATGAACAACATAAACCAAAATATAATTACGAGGGATTAATGAGGCAAGAAAAGTTGAAAGAGCTCAAGTTGGGACTGAAAAAACAGCAGTTGATGTTTACTAAAGCATCACAAGAAGGCGAAGCGGTGCTGCATGCAAGCCACGTCTTGTCGGAGTTGATAGCTAAACCCTCAAAACCTTTACTGAACGTGGCTTCACCAAGGAACGTCTAAAGCCGAAGAAATTGTTTGTCCTGGAAGTGTGAAGGCTTTTTAAACAATCTCTCTGTTTCGAAGTACAGTTGTAGAGTTACTGATTTGGCCGACAATTTAAGTATTCAGATCAAAGCAAAATCATCTCATTTCTAAGCTTTTTCCATTGCCTGTGACGAGAGTATGGACATTGGAGGTGTAGCTCAGTTAGCTCTGTTTCTTTGTGCTTGTGACACGGATTTCAACATTTTTGAGGAATTATTGGAACTAGTACTGATGCATAACACTAGTACAGGACAAAATATATTTAATTTTGTTTTTAAACTTCTGCAAAAATACAGTCTACCTCTCTCAAAATTAACTTCTGTAGCTACAGATGGAGTTCCTTCAGTGACTGGAAAAATAGTGGTTTCGTGGCAATACTGCAAAAAAAACAATAAATGAAATTATGACAGATCCAAGATTCATCATACGCATTGCATTATATTAAGAAGTATTACGCACGAAGGTAATAAACACTGAAAATGTGTTGACATAAAAAAAATTATCAATTTCATAAGATCTCAAAACTTTAATCAGCAACAGTTCTCTGCTTTCCTATGTGAATTAGCGAATATTCTGGCTTGTCCTACGATATCGAGGTACACTGGCTTTCCTGCTCCAAGGCTCTTAAACATTTCTAGGACTTGAAAGAAGAAATATGTCAGTTCTTAATAACTAAAAATCAAGACACAAGCCTGTTTTTTGACACAATTTGGTTGCAAGATTTATCCTTCATTGTTGATATAAAAAAACACTTGTATGACTTAAAACTACAAGGAAAAGATCAGATTATTACAAACATGTGTGACCAAGTCAAAGCATTCACATGTAAGCTAGTTCTTTGGGAAAAGCAGTTGACAAATGAAGATTTAATGTACTTTCTGACATGCAACATGAACAAATCAAGTTTAAGTGAAACTGCATGGTATCAAAAATTTTAAGCCTTAGAACTGAATTTGAAACAAGGTTTGCAGATTTTAAATTTTTGGACAAGTTTTCTTTGTTTTCTATAATTTTTTTCAATAAATATAGAATCAGTACCTAATCAAATGCAAATGGAGGTAATTGAGATCCAGTGTGATTCAGATTTAAAGGCAAAATTCAGTGAAGTTGGCGTGCCTAAATTTTACAAAGATTTACCTGCCAGCTCTGAAAATACTCAAAAATTCACATGAAATTATTTCCATGTTTGGAAGTACTTATCAGTGTGCGTAGTTATTACAATTATGAGAGGAAATAAGTCTCTTGACAGATCCAGAATTACTGACATTCACCTTGGGGCAGTTTTGAACATAATCACTGAGAACAAGATTTCCCCGGAAGTAAGAATGATAATAGCAGAGAAGAGATGCCAAGTGTCAGGAAGAAAACATTTAATTTTATCATTGCTCTTGTTTTTTTTTTATATACTATACTTTTCAAAATAAACCTACATTTCTATGAAAATTGAAGCTTTTGTTTTTTTGCAGCCCACATAAACTTAAACCTTGTTTATTTGGCCTGTGTTAGCTTTTGAGTTTGACATGCTTGCTCTACATTGAAATGAGCCACCAAGTGGCTAGCACAGAGAATTTTCTAAAACCCCATACTAAGATTTATCATTGTGACATTTCAGAAAATCAGGGTTAAAAAAAAATGATCCTAAAGGGTCCCAGAGAGAAAGTCGGGTCATATACAATTGTTTAAGTACCAAAATGTCTTTGAAATTCACAACAGTAACATCTGAAGCTAAACACATTCCTGATGGAAAACTTTTTTCAACCTAGAATCCTATACCCAGCCAAACTATCGATTCTATTAGAGAGTAAAGTATAAGGGCATTTTCAGACATGAAGGCATCAAGTTTACTTTCAGTGTGCCCTTTCTTAAAAAGCTACAATAATATATACTCACCCAGCTGGTGTGGCTCAGCAGTTGAGCATCAACCCAGGAACCAAGAGGTCATGGTTTGATTCCCAGTCAGGGTAGATGGCCAGGTTACAGGCTCAATCTCCAGTAGGAGGCTCTCCCTTTCTCTGTAAAAATCAATAAGAACATTTAAAAAAAAGATACACTCTATCAAAATGAGAGACTAAAACCCAGAAAGAGCTAGGTGAAATCCTATAAGAGACACAAAGGAAGTTCCCAGGATGATGGTAGAAGGAGCTCGTATAACCACCACACAACATACCTACACAGCAATGAGTCCAGATTGGAGTGACAGATGGAAACTTCCAGAAAGAACATTTCCCAAAATGCAGAACTACCAGAAAATATCCTATTGGGAGTTTTATGTTTCTGGTAAAGAGTTGTTGTTTGGTTTTTTTTCTTTATTAAGGTGTTACATGTGTCCTTATCCTCCCATTGCGCCCCCTCCCCCACTCCACTCTGTTCATGCCCACACCCCCCTTGGTATCTGCGTCCATTGGTTATGCTTATATGCATGCATACAAGTCCTTTGGTTGATCTCTCCCCTCTGGTAAAGAGTTTTAGAAAGATTTAATGATAGGTTCTCTGAAAATAAGCAAACAAAAACTCCAGAGTTATACTAAAATTTAGTTCACCCTTGTACAATGCAGGGGTTAGTGACACTGACGCGCACCCCAGCACAGTGGAAAACCCACGTATAACTTTTGACTCCTCAGAAGTTAAGTACTAATGGCCTACTATTAACTGCAAGCCTTACTGATAATATATAATTGACACATATGTATGTCTTATGTATTATATACTGTATTCTTAGAGTAAAGTAAGATAGAGAAAAGGAATGTTATTAAGAACATCCTAAGGAAGCCCGGCCAGTGTGGCTTAGTGGTTGAGTGT
Source organism: Murina feae (assembly GCA_004026665.1). NCBI lineage: Eukaryota > Metazoa > Chordata > Mammalia > Chiroptera > Vespertilionidae > Murina > Murina feae. The sequence goes on along the minus strand of PVJC01010847.1, from coordinate 9,197 downwards.
GGACCCATGCACGAGGTGGTCATGGTTTGATTCTAGATCAGAGCACATACCTGGGTTGTAGACTCGATTCCCAGTGGAGGGTGTGCAGGAGGCAGTCAATCAATGATTCTCTCTCATCATTGAGGTTTCTATCCCTCTCCCTTCCTCTCTCTAAAATCAATAAAAATATTTTAAAAAAGAAAATCATAAGGAAGAGAAAAATACATTTACAGGATTTATTGGGGGGAAAAAACACTGCATATAAGTGGACCCATGCAGTTCAAGCCTGTATTGTTCAAGGGTCAACTGTATAAGCAAGGTGTTAACAGTCTTTCTTTCTGGATGGTAGTTCTTACATTTTATTTGTTTGCTTTTGTTTGTCTATATTTTCTAATATTACTGCAATGAAATAGTAGTCTCCAGAGGTCTCCCAGCAAAACTCTAAGACGTAAGTAAAAGATTGCTGATGGTCTGAGCTTCCAGTGTGGCTTTCCTTCCAGAGATCAAATCACTCTTCGTGCACCCTTTCCTGGCTGAGCGCATCATCTCCATGCTGAACTACTTCCTGCAGCACCTGGTTGGCCCCAAGATGGGGGCCTTGAAAGTCAAGGACTTCAGCGAATTTGACTTCAAGCCCCAGCAGCTCGTATCAGATATCTGCACGATCTACTTAAATCTTGGGTACTTGAGATTTACATTGGGCAAGCCGGAGGGGGATGCTGACGTTTTCGTTGGGGGTTTTGATAATGGGATAATGTGGGAGTAGAAAAGAAATGGTTCATTTCAAGTTGGTTTTAAATGAGATGTGTGTGTTCCCTGTGGGACATTGCTCAGAATTTCCAGCCTTCTGCCCTGATCTGTGCAGAGATAAACCTTGCTGGTTGCACTGTTGCTTGGAAAAGCAGTATTCTTTTAAAGCCTCACAATACTTAAGAGGCTTCCTTCCTACAAATTGGGAGAAATGTTTATCAGAAGAACATTCATGGCGTTTAAGTGATGGGGCCCCTTGTCCCTCCCCCGTTGGTGACCTCCTCTGGTGCCTTTCCTTCCCCGGCTGACCTTGCAGGAACGAGGAGAACTTCTGTGCCACCGTGCCCAAAGACGGACGCTCCTACTCCCCGACTCTGCTCGCACAGACCATCCGAGTCCTGAAGAAGATAAATAAGCCTGGGGACATCATTGTGGCTTTCACCCTCCTAGCAGAGAGGATCAAGGTGAGGAGGGGAGGGCTCTGCAGACACCCCATGGGTGCCCTGGCCAGTGTGGCTCAGTTCCTGCTTCCGACCGAAAGGTCGCTGCTTTAACTCCCTGCCAGGACACATACCCAGTTGGCAGGTGCAATCCCTGGTCAGGGGTGTACGGGAGGGAACAGGTAGAAGTTTCCCTCTCCCTTCATCTCTCTCTCTAAAGATCAATAAAAACTTTTTTTTTTAATTACCTTGTTGACTCAGCTGTACTGCCCTTTTCCCTGTTTTGGAGGGTAGGCAGAAACATTGTCTTGAGGAAATATAAACATGATTAGTAAATAAATAGACCTACTGAATTCTTAATACTACCATTTTCTTTATTACTGATTTGAGTGAGAGAGCAAGGGACGAGAGAGACACTGATACTTGTTGCTCCACTTATCTATGCGTTCATTGGTTGGTTCTCGTATGTGCCCTGAGCAGGGATCAAACTTGTAGCCTTGGCCTATGGGGACGATGCTCTAACCAAGGCAATACTACTGTTCTTTTTCTTTTTTTAGTTTCAGTTTATGGGGGGGGGGGGGAGTTTAAATATGCTTTTTTGTTAATTTCTAGAGAGAGAGAGGAAGAAGGGAGAGAGAGATAGAAACATTGGTGAGAGAGAAACATGGCTGCTTCCTGCACACCCCCTACTAGGGATCAAGCTCACAACCTAGGCATGTGTCCTGACCAGGAATCGAACCAGCAGCTCTTTGGCGCATGTTCAACCACTGAGCCACACTGGCCGGGCAATACTACTACTTTCTTTAGTGTGAGAGTGAGAACAGAAAAATTGACTTAAGAAGCTTCTGCTAGAAAAGAAGAATGTACAGAGTTTTGTAGGCTGTTTTTATGAAAATGTTTGTGCAGTGTTACTAATAGATTTGTATTGTTAATGCTAAAAAGCAAAACTTCTTAGAATAGAATTCAAGATGAGTTGTTTTAGTTATTTTTATTGGTTTTCTCTGTTCTCTATATTTGTGGTTGGTAGTTGGCTTATGTGGGAATAGCCATACATTTTAAAGATTAAAATACTATATTGTATTTAGCCAATAATCCATTTGGGGTATGACAGCTTCATTAGCAGTTATGAAAACAGAAAAATCATGGCACCGTGTCTGATAGAAAACTCCCTTCATCGAGTTACTTATTTCTTGAGTTGGGCTTCATCTTTGCCTCCAGTTTAGCCAGACAGGGCCCTGAGTCTTGAAAGAATCAAAGGTTGAAGGTACTTTTAAGTTCTTATACCTGATTGTGCCTAACCCTGGAAACTTCATGAGTGACTGACTGTAATTATGCAAATAATAGCCCTCCAGCTCCTCCCCTTTTGGATTATGACATTGACAACAGGATTGTTGCCAGGAAGATGTGATGTGCTTCTTTTCCTGTTAACACTTCAACCCATTCTTAGTCCTGATTGCTAACAGCTGAGCCAATTGGAAGTTTCAGAATTGGGGCTGAATGCCAAATTTGATCCCATAATATCTATCTCGGCTTGTTTAGAAAGCAAAGTTGAGAATTGTCATTGTCACTGTAAAGGGTCATTACCTTTAAAATACACCCTTTCAGGTTATATACCCTTTAAGGTACAGTCATTGAGCATTTGAACCCGTCTACTCTGTGAATTCAGCTCAGGGCTGGCTGTTTGTGCTCAGTCTCTCGCAGACCTGCAGCAGCAGGAAGAGGAGACCTACGCGGATGCCTGCGATGAGTTCCTGGATCCCATCATGAGCACCTTGATGTCTGACCCCGTGGTGCTGCCATCCTCCAGAGTCACTGTGGACAGGTCCACGATCGCCAGACATCTGCTCAGGTATGCCCGCCCGGAAAGCAGCCTCCAGGGCAAGCATAGGACTGCTGCTGCACCCTTTCTGCCAGCTTTCTGATTACAGTGTAGTATGCCCAGAGGTGACTTATTATTACTATGATGGGAGGCATTGGTGGAGGTGTATCACTCGATTGCTAAGGATTTAAACAATCACAAGTCAGCTTGTTGTGAAATATTGGTCTAACCTCATCTATTCCTTCCTAAAGGAAATGATCTGTTAACATGTCTTATAAAACGTGTTAACCTGGAGTCTAAGTGGACTTAAATTGCTTAAATTTTATAAAACTATAAAAGGTAGGGTGTCTTTATTATTCAGGCTTTAAGCTGTATTCATCCCACAGGTTAACTCACATCTCCTGCGGTTGCTACTGCCAGTCGTGCTGTCCAGGGGGCTCCCGGCGGCCACGCTCAGGGCAGCATGGCCTAGAAAGGGTCTGAGAGACTTGCCTGTTTAAAATGAAATTATGGAAGTTGACCCAAATTTAAGGAAATACAATTTTTAAATATTGGGGGAAAGGATTTTCTATTTCATGGTATTTGTTACTAAGTACTCACTATATGCATGACGCTGTGCTAGGTGATACATCTTTTCAAAGTGTGAGTGAAAATTTGTATTTTATTGGGGCCTCAGAATAAAAAGGAGAAGATATAGCAGCCCTTAAAGTATGTTATAGCCCTTCCTACTGTCAGGAAGCCATGATCTGCATTTGCTTGGATAGCCGTCAGCTGACTGGGTCAGGTCAGTTCACAAGGCTTTGTCCCCTGACATCTGTTCGGAGAGCCTGACACGTCCTGCTGACGAGAGTGTGCAGGGTCTCCGTCGAGGGAAACTGAATCGGATATCTGAACAATGTCGAAATAAAGTTTGTTTAGAAGCAGAAAGACAAAGTAGCTAAATAATCTGAAAAGGAAAAAAAAACAAAACCTCCTGAATCATTCTTTGTAACCTCAATTCAGCACATAATTCCAATGCACTCTAGCTTCAGTCTCCAAGTAAGACCCCAGGGATTCTAGTTTTGGCTTAGGATGTTAGAAATGATGAAAGTAATCCCACTTTCCTTTCTCTCTTTGTCCCAGTGACCAAACAGATCCCTTTAACCGTAGCCCCCTCACCATGGACCAGATCCGGCCAAACACAGAACTAAAAGAGAAAATCCAACGGTGGCTGGCAGAGAGGAAGCAACAGAAGGAGCAGCTTGAATAAATACCGTGACCTAAACGAGCCAAAACCAACCCGAGAGGAGATAAACAGTTGCTTGTGATTACTCTTGGGTTCTGTTCCTTTCTTTCTTTCTTCTTTCTTCACTAAATTGGAGAACTGCTCTTGCTCAGATGATGATGATTAGGATTCCCAGGAACTTGACAAGACTCTCCTGGCTCACAGGGAATTATAATTACACCTCCACCGAGCCTGGAGATCATCACTTCTCCCCTTTTCTACCTTAAATTATATGAACTCCCACTGCTAAAACTTCCTGCCACCTCACTATTTTTCTTCCAAGAACTGCTCAGACATCTTCGGTGAGCACTGCTTTTAAGTCTCTGATGTCACGTATTTCAGTGACAGCTGATACCGTCAAAAAGCCGTGTTCTCAAGGTATTGACTAGTCTTCGTGGCCCAGACTTCAGCTCCTCTTTTTGTGCAGCTCTGCAGTATTACAGGGTAACCTTCCACATCAAAGCAGGTGGCTTGACGCTTAAGTACACTATAAGATGATAGATGAGATGAAAAAAAAAGGAATCTTAGGCAATTCTGTTGATGGCTCTTAATTTTGTATTATCTACGTAACTCAGAAGTATGGTAGAGGACAAACACTGTCCCATGGGGTTGTCATTACCACAGAAAACAGCCCTACAATATTTTTGGGAGGATGACAAGATAAACTTGCAGTTTTGATACTATCCAGAAAATTCTGAGGTGAAAGAATGAGAGAGGCTTTTGGGCCCAGTTTAGCTTATGGAAATTTGTTGCTAAGTAGAGAAGTTGGATAACAAATATTGTAAGCAGGAAAAATGTCATTTTAAGACACTAATATCAACAGTATATCTCAGTATATATATATGTATACACACACCATGTGTTTGTTTATATTGGCCTAGTGTACACTGAGTTCCACTTTAAATCGTCTCTCCCATGGTAAGATATATACAGTATGTGGCCACTAACACTTTTCTAGATAAAATTCCAAGACTGTGAAATGTATATATTAATGTTTGAGCTTATGACCTGAATCCCAAGAATTGCTTCTAACTCAGCCTAGGTCAGCAGTTAACAAAGGAATTTGAGGACAGCTTTGCCCACAAACCATTTTAAATATCAACTTAGCCCCGTGTAGTTAATAGTTGGGTGGGCCCCCACTTTTACAAGTTGAGCTTGAGTTCCCTACTCAGCTGTGCAGCTTACCTGCTAAGTGAGGCACATTCCCCTATGACGGACTGTATCACTGTCCCTCTAAGCCCAGATACCCTGAGTGACAAGAAAAGGGTGTGATCTGGAAACGGGTCATTGCTTCATTTAGAGGACGTTATTGTTAACCGTGGTGTCTTTCAAACACGATGTCAGTTTCATAATATTCCAAGTTTCTGTCCACAGCCCTTGGTATGTGTTTGGTATCAACTGGAAAAAGACAAGTGCGAGGGCATCCCGCATGGATATAAAGATGTTGCCTGATGCTGTGCTTACAAGATGTGCAAATGCCAGACCGCAAAGAGGAATTCAGCCTTGCCTCCTGGGCCTGGAAGGCATGGGTTGACAGGTTTTGTTTATTTTCTTAAAATGGGCTTCATGCATATTTATCAGCCTCCTTTACTGAGAATGACTGTGTATAAAATAAGCTTCTACCACTTTGCATTGCCTTCCCAGCCCATCACAGGATGTTTTCTTTAAAAGACCAGGTTTCTATAGTAGAAATGGGGAGGAGAAATGGGCACAAAACCTCAGAAGGCAGCGTTCCCAGCAGCTTTCTAGTCAACAGCCTGTATGTTTGTATCTGTGTCTGTATTCCACGTCTGTCTGCAGATTGTAAGCCTTTTCTGGCAAGCCTTTTTTTTTTTTAATTAAAGCCCTTTTCCTGAAATTTATGAACGGCTATGGTACCATTAATGCTGCTGAATGTCTTAAACTCATTACATAGACAAGTGCATAGCTTAAGGCCACTACTGGTAAGGAAACCATATACTTTAAGAACATCCAAAAATGAGACTAAAAGTTGTCATGTTGGTACAACACAGTGCATTTATGCACTTGGAAGCTTAAAAGAGGTATTTTGTTATCTGGAACTAAAAACCAGCCCAAAATCCATGAGAGCAGACTCTCTGCCATACCTGGTTTGATGTGTTGGCTTTGCTGGAGTATGATAGGAAAGTGGGGACTCTAATCAGCTCTAATCGTGCTTCCCAGGAGGTAACACCGAACTTGGGAGATGTAATAGGATTCATCAAGCAGTCTGGTTTTTTAAATGGACATGTAGAACCTGAAAGAAACTTCACAGGTTTCATACTCCACAAAAGCTTTATTACTTCATTTGATGCTGGTTGTGAAGCAGCCGGGGCTCAGAGCTAAGTGTAGTGGGCGCCTCCCCCGCCAGGGGCTGTGCTGCACTGCTGAGGACCTGAGTGCATGATGCACGAGCTCTACCCGCTAAACAGGAAACGAACTTAAAGACGAAAAAAAAAACACCACACAAACAACAAAAAGTCTGACTCAAATAAAACCTGACGGACATAACTGTTCTGAAACATTCCAGAAGGTTGTTTCTTGTCAAACTCGCCTGGGGGTGTTCGTGCAAAGCTTGTATGTAATAAAGGAATACCTAGCTTACAACCTTTGTCATCACTTCCTCTATTAGTGTCGAAAGCTCGCGGCAGTCTCGGAAATGCCCCTGGAAATGTAAAGGACCCTGACCTTCGCTTTAGTTCAAGGTCGTCTCAGGCGGTGACCTGGCTGACCCCATCTGCCTTAGCAGTTACTTGTCTCTGGAAGGAGTTCGTTCCGATCGTTTGCTGTCCCTTCCCCTTGCCCCGTGTCCGTACCTTCTGCCTGGCAAGACCTCAGCCCAGGTTAACCCAGCCATCCCCGTCTCAATATCCGAACTACCGGCCGCCGTTGGAGAAAAGCGACACCGTCTCTGCACCCGTGCAGCCATGAACCTGGGTTTCTAACGCTGCCCAACACCCTTGAGTGTCCTGCGCTTCAACAGCTATTCCAAACTCTCACCCTTCACAGATGACCTTGCCCTCTAATTCACTAGAAAGACAGGGACAGGACTCTCACTGTCAAAAACTCTCCCCCATCCTCCCGCCGGGGGAAAGGCCCCGCCTCTCGCGCCCCAGGGCGTCCGCCCCTTCCCCATCTCCTCTCCCTGGACTGCCACGTCCCTGTGTGCTTTTCTGACTTGTTTTCCTTTACGGCCACGTGTCCTCCTTCCTTCGCTCGGACTTCTAACCCAATCCTCTGAAACGGCTCCAGCTGATGTCTCCATATTGCCATCCTTCGCTGGCTTCTCATCCCTCCCCCGAAACCCTGCTCTTGGCGCCTGATTTTTCTTCCCGCCTCTATTCCCATCAATCCAAAACTTCTTCTCTTCTCAGACTTCCCCAGGGCACACGAGTCCTTTTGTTTTTCAGGTGCCACTTCCCTACTCCATGTTCTCTCCCCGTCATGTTCAACTTAGAGCTTCAGGTCTTCGCAGCCGGCAGGCGTCCCGCTGTACGTCGGTTCAGCGTCTGCCTCTGCCGTTCTCCGGCTACACGGCCCTTTATCAAACGAGGACACTGCCTCTTCACAGCTTTCTTCATATTCCCGAGGGCCTGGCATAGCGGGGGTCCTCAGTGAACGTGCTGCTGTTCCTCGTATCTGCATAGTTTCCCGACGAGGGGGAACCGGGATCCAGGCCGTTGGCTACAGGCAGGCTGTGGGGCGCCTGCTCTGCCCCGGGCTTGACGCGTTTGGCCAGGAGCCTCTCTGGCTTTGTAAAGCGTTGGATTTGGCCTAAAAGGGTCAGCGAAGCCCTCAGGCCCTAAGTCCTCTAAACCACCAAGCACCTCGGGCGCAACAGTGGAAGCGGGTCCAGGGAGCCACTCGGCGTCTGCACCTCTCTGCCCCTCACCGTCTTCCGGTTCCGGGCAGCGGGGCGGAAGAGTGGGGGCGGGTCCAGAGAGCCGCAGGGCGCATGCGCCTCCCCTCCCTTCGCCTTCTTCCTGCTCCGGGCGGCGGAGCGGACGAGTGGGGGCGGGTCCAGAGAGCCTCAGGGCGCATGCGCTGCCTTTGGCTCCGCGGGACTGCCCCAAGACGTGCCTGCTCCCCCGGGAATCCGGGGTTCTCCTCGAAGACGCTCGCCCTTTCGTGCCCACTCTCCTCGGTGGCTGAAGAAGCCACATTTGCCAGCTGGAGTCCGGAAGGGCCGCGGGACACCTAAATATCGTGGACCGGCGCGAGGAGGACGGCCTGACCTTGGACGCGGAGCGGGGTCCTTCGGCGGCTCCCTGCGGGGTCCTTGCGAGGGTGACATTCAGCCGGAGGTTCAGGCTGCAGTGTCCCTCCCGGCGCCATGGCCCAGTTTGTCCGGAACCTCGCGGAGAAGGCCCCCGCGCTGGTGAACGGTGAGCGCCGCGGAGCTGCCCTGGGGTCGGAGTGTGAGGAGCGTGGCTCGTTGGGGAATCTGGGAAAGCGGGCCGCGGGGTGGGAAAGGGCGGAAAGGGTCTCGTCAGGTGTCCGCTTCGCGTCTGCGGGAGTTCTTCAGGCTGGGGAGTTAGTGCACGTTGCCTTTGCTTTGTGCGTCTGGGAGGGTTTTTTAAGAACATGTTTTTAACGATTTCAGAGAGGGAGACATGGATGGTGAGAGAGGCTCGTTGGCTGGGGTCGAGCCTGCAGCCCTGGCCTGTGCCCTGACCGGGAACGACCTCCTGGCTCCTGGGTGGGTCGGTGCTCAGCCGCTGAGCCGCGCCGGGTCCCGGGAGGGTTTCTGTGTCCCCGCCCCGGTGGGCGGAAGAGCGGGCGGTCAGCTGGTCCCGCTCCGGTAGCGTGGCGCCCGGGGGGTTCCCGAGCCAAGCAGCTGCAGGTCCGTGTTCCTGCGGCCACCCGAGCGGCCGGCTGCCCTGTCCGTCCGCGCTCCCGCCGCGTGCTGGCCGCAAGGGCCGGGCCTTTCTCGGACGCAGGTGTCCCC
>PVJC01010846.1:0-42820 GCA_004026665.1 Murina feae | reverse complement strand
AAAAAAAAATTAAAAAAAAAAAAAAAAAAAAGAATTGTAAGAGAAGAAAACCACAGACTAGTGTCTCTCATGAACATCATGTAAAAGTCCTCAATAAAATATTAGCATTTTGAATATAACAATGCATAAAAGGAGTCATACACCACAACTAAGTAGGATTTGTTCCAGGTACACAAATTATAAATACAGTAATTATAAAGTCAGTTGCTGTATTCCATCACATCAGCAGGGCTAAAAAAGAAAAATTATGTGATTATAAGTTATAGAATAAGCATTGATACAGTCCATATCCAATCGTTATTTTAGAAAAAGCTCTCAGAAAACTAGGAAAGAGAGAAACTTTCTCACTTTGATAAAGATCACCTACAAAAATCTATAGCTAACATTACACTTAATGATGAGAAACTAGATGCTTTTCCCTTAAACTGGGAAAAGGCAAGCATGTCCCCTTTCACCATTCCTATTCAACATTATACTGAAAGCTCTAATTCAATCAGAAAAAGAAAGAAAAGGAATAGAGATTAGGAAAGTAGAAATAAAACCTCCTTTATTCACAGACAACATATTGTCTATGTAGGAAATCCCAGAGAATTGGGATTTCGTGGAACTAATTATCAATTATAGCAAGGTTGCAGGATATAAGGGTAATATACAAAAGTCAGTTGCTTTTCTACCTACAAGTGAACAATTGGAATTTGAAATTAAAAACACAGTATTAGTCTGGGCCAGTTTAGCTCAGTGGATAGAGCATTAGCCTGTGGACTAAAGGGTCCTGGGTTGGATTCCCATGCCCAGGTTGTGGGCTTAATCCCCAGTTGGCGGCAGGCAGAAGGCAGCCAATCAGCGATTCTCATCATTGATGTTTCTATCTCTCTCCCTCTCCCTTCCTCTCTGAAATAAATGAAAACATATTTAAAAACAAAACACAATATTATTTACATGAACATACATAAAGAAATATTTAGGTATAAATCTGACAAAATATACTTACATGTATATGGAAAACTACAAAACTCTAATGAAAGATATTTTTTTAAAAACTAGGTAAATGGAGATATATTCCATGTTCATGGGTTAGAAGACTCAATATTGTTTAAATGTCAGTTCTTCCGAACTTGATCTATGGATTCAACATAATTGGTGTTGCTCAGTGGTTAGAGTGTTGGCCATACACCACAGGTTGCAGATTCAACTTCTGGTCAGGGGCATGTACCTAGGTTGCATGGATTAAATGACCCCAGTTGTGGTGTGTGTAGTAGGCAGCCAGTTGATGTGTCTCTCTCACATCAATGGTTTTTTTCCTTTCTCTCCTCCTCCTCTTTCTCTCCCCCTTCCCTCCCCACCTTTCCTTGCACTCCCTCTAAAGATCAATGGAGAAAATATCCACGGATGAGGATTAACAACTATAATGAAAATCCCATCAAGTTATTTAGTGGATAGCAACAAACTTCTAGTTTACTAGAGGCCCAGCACATAAAATTCATGCACGGGTAGGTACCCAGGCCTGGTCTGTGATCAGGGCCAATCTTCCCAGGCTGCCAGCAGCCGGCCCCACCCCACACCGGTTGCCCTCTGTCCCTGCTTGTACCACTTTGGTCTGGCGGTGCCCATGTCTGCTGCCACCCACCCCTAGTTCCCATCGGGCGATCAGAGCCTGCTGGCAAGGGGGAGGGGCTGAGAGGTTGGCTGGCAGGCCCTGATCAGGATATTGGGGCCTGCAGGCTGGGGGCAGCTCCTGCATTGAGCATTTGCCCTCTGGTGGTCAGTGCATGTCATAGCAATCAGTCATTGCACCATTTGTTCAATTTGCATATTACGCTTTTATTATATAGGACTAGGGGCCCAGTGCACGAAATTCGTGCACGGGTAAATTGGGGTGAGGGTGCAGGTGGGGGAGGAGGAGGGCAAGTGGGGAGGTCCCTCAGCCGGACCTGGACTTCATCCAATTCGGGAGCACTCAGGAGAAGTGCTACTGACGGCTTGGACCCACTGCACCTGGTTCTCTGCTCTCTGCTGGGCCTGTCTGCTCCACACTACGGAGATGGGCAAGCAGGTGCCACTGGGCGATGCCTGCGGGGTCCTTGATGGCTCCAGCCCCCTCATCCCCTCCTTGGCAGCCATGGCCCCAGCCCAGCATAGGCCAGGGTAGCAGCTGGGGATTCCCGGGTGGGTCTGTCTGGCTACGGTCCCTGATTCCCAGGTCCACAGCCCTGCTGGTCTAGGGCCCGCCAGCCCAGCAACTGGGATTCCCGGGTGGGTCTGGGTGGCCACGCCACCTGGTTCCCAGGTCCGCTGCCCTGCCGGTCCAGGGTCGGCCGGGGCAGCCGCTGGGATTCCCAGGTGGGTCTGGGTGGCCACGCCCCCCCTTCCCAGGTCCCCGGCCCTGCTGCCTGAAATTGATCAGGCTCGCTCCTCCCGTCCCCCACCCCGCCCCTCCACTGTGGTCTGCAAGAAGGCAACAGATGGCGAAGGCGGCGGACACAGTGAGGCAACTGTGTCCGCCATCGCCGCCATGGGTGCTTTCCGGTGGAGGTGTGGGGCTGCAGGCGGTGGAGGTGTGGGGCTGCAGGCGGCTCGCTCCTCTCACCCCCCACCCCGCCCCTCCCATGTGACCAACAGATGGCGGCGGTGGACACAGGGAGGTGGGCCTCCCTGTGTCCGCCCCTGCCATCTTGGCTGGGTTAATTTGCATACCGTCGCTCTGATTGGATGGTGGGCGTGGCTTACCCTGTCTCGGAGAAACGGTTAATTTTACTATTTCGCTTTTATTAGTTTAGATTATTATATAGGATATGGAAAGGCAAAAGACCCAAAATAGCCCACAAAATGCTAACAGCAAACCAAGTTCATGGACCGATGCTACATGACTTCAGACTTACAATAATGCTACAGTAATCGAGTATTCTGTTCCATGGTATTGGTAATAGAATAGGAAGCATAGACGTAGACATACACAAATACCTATACAGATGCTCCCTGTCATATTGTTGAAAATATTGTTAAATCGAAAATGTGTATAGTATACCTACCCTATGCAACATCATAGCTTAGCCTAGCTCAGAACACAATACCCCCAAAATGCTGGCAACATAGTACATCGTAGAGTATCAGTTATTTACCATTGCAGTCACCTGTGTGACTGGAAGATACAGCTTGCTGCTGTTGCCCAGCATCAAGAGAGAGTGCCATACATCATATGGCTAGCCTACAACTGACATACTCAGTGGTGAAAAGCTGGAAATTTTCTCCTCTAAAGTCAGGAAAAAGATAAGAATGCTCACTCTTACTTACTCATTATAGTACTGAAAGTCCTAAACAAAATAATTGGGCAAGAAAAAGAAATAAAAGGCATCCAAATCCAAAAAGTAAGACTGTCAGTATTTGCTGATGACAAGATATAAAAAAAACCCTTTAAAATCCACCATAACATTGTTAGAAGTATTAAACAGATTTAGTAAAGTTGCAGGATATAAAATCAGTACACAAAAATTAGTTGCATTTCTATACATGAATAATGAACTATAAGAAAGAGAAATTAAGAAAATAGTTCATCCCATTTACAATTTGCAGCAGAGAGAATAAACTACCTAGGAATAAGTTTAACTAAGGAGGCAAAGGACCCAGACACTGAAAACTCTAAGACATCCATGCAAGAGACTGAAGAGGACACAAACAAATGGAAAAACATGCGTCTCGTGGATTGGAAGAACATTGTTAAAATGTCTGTACTGCTGAAAGTGATCTACAGATTGAGTGCAACCCTATAAAAATTTATCATTTGAAATTTCATAGTTTAGACATAGAACAGCACAGCTTTCAACTATGTCCTCTGGGTCTCAGGGCTGTACTGTCATAAAGGATGATTGTAAAGCTAAATTAGATAATTAGGTCAACTGTCTGGCACATGGTTTATGCTCAATAAATCTTAGTTTCTTTGCTCTTTTCAGCACCCCCCAGAAAGAGGATGTGTCTTTTAATTTTCAAAGAGATTGAATTGGAGTCTCCACAGGTCTCTGGTGGAGAGTCTGTGAGAATGGCCTACATAGCTCAGGCTAAGCGAGCGCTTACTGGATGGAGAGCATGCTCACCAGTCAAAATGAAACACATTGCAAGACCCTGGAGATGAAGGGAAACTGCAGTCATCTCTGAATCCAATAGTAGAATAGCCTGGTATGTTGAAAATCTGTTACTGTGCCCAGTACCCAGTGATGGGAAGCAGGGCCTCCAGCGCTGAGAAATACCACAGATTCCAGATGGCTCAGATCAAGTTGTTCCTCTTAAAGTGAGGGAAGAAACATGAAGAGCGTCGTCGAGTTCATCACTGATCGCTGTGAGGCAGAAACTGTATAGAAGCCCAAGTCCGCTCTGGAGTTCACAGAGGGCAAAGGGGCCGTGATAACTCAGGGTAGGATTAATCGACAGCACCCCGAATGTGAGTGAGTGAAGAGACTCATGATATTGCACAAGGGCCAGCAGACCGTAGCAACGGGGTCATGGGCTTGGAGGGGAGAAGGAGTCAGAGGAGATAAAATTGTCCTTAAGAAAGGTTTCCATCTTGGAGCTTAAAAGGATCTATGGCAGTATTACCTTTTCTTACATAAAAGCTATTTCAGAAAATAAGTTAAAATAAAAATGCTTAGTTACAGAATAAGATTACTAAATCGAACCTAAGCAAGCAGCGTCTTTCATTTCTGAAGTAATGTCATTGCTCCAGAAACAACCCTCTGGTTATCAGAGAAAAGCGTCTTCGTAAGGAAGGCGAGAGGGGACAGACCTGAAGAAGCAGTTGGGGGTGAGGTCTGTGCTGAGGCTTCTTATCGGTGTTCACACAAGCCCTCCCAGCATGTAATGTTGGCTGCCTTTAAGTTGCTATATTGGCTTGAAAGGAAACTGCGTTTATTAACTGTTTGTTTGCCAGGCAGTGTGAATGGTATCTTGCATGGTCTTACTTCACACTCACAATCAGTTTCTGGACCTGCACGGCAGTCAGCGAGCACGTAGCAGGAGGGAGAATGCATCGTGGGGGCTGATCTGGTTCAGTCCTCTTGGAGAGGACCGTAGGAACTAGACTATTGGTCACAAGACACCCGTCACTCATCTATTGAGTCCTCAAGAGTAACTGTTGAAGGCCCTTCTCCAATTTCCTCAGTTATCCCCACCTCTCCCTCACACTTCTTGGCAATTAACTTTCAAGTCAAGTTAACCAGTTGGGTTTAGTGTAACAAACATTTTGTTGGGTACTTGTGTATTCTGTGCTATGCATGGTGCTCTGTGCTATGCACTGTGCTCAGTTTTCATGGTCTGGGACAGTGGTTCCCAACACCCTCCACAGGGGGGCAATTCCCTCCACACCCTCCACAGGGGGGCAATTCCCTCCACACCCTCCACAGGGGGGCAATTCAAGAATGAGTTACTAACAGTGAATTTTTTGCATTTCTTACGGTTCTAGGGGCCTCATATACAATATATACTACTAAATACATATTTGTGATGTAGTTCTGCATTTCAGTTCTCTATTATATGTTTTGCTATATTTTCATATCACTTCATATTATTTTTTAAACAATTTCTTAGTGATTGCTTCTTCAGTACTTCAACTGTCCTTTCGTTCTTTTATTTTTCTCTTTCATGGATTCCATGTTCTTTGGAAGCTTGTTGAAATCACGTTAGTGGCCTTTTACGCTTCCTCCACGTGAATAGGAGTTCACTTTTTGAATAATAAGAATTATGTGTCACAGAGGGGGCATCAGGATTTTAGAGATGCTGAGGTGGGGCATGGCCAAAAATATGTTGGGAACCATTAGTCTAGGAGAAAAAGGTAAGTAGATGCTCTGGCCAGCATGGCTCTGTGGTTAGAGTGTTGACCTGTGCACCGGAGGGTTGTGGGTTCGATTTCTAGTCAAAGGCACATACCTGGATTGCAGGTTCAACCCCTGCCCCCAGTCAGGGCACATGTGTCTCTGTCACATCAATGTTTCTCTCTCCCTTCCTCTCCCCTGCCTCCTCCTCTTTAATAATCAATGGAAAAAATATCCTCACTCCTTGGGTGAGGATAAAGGATTAATTAATTTAAAAAACATATGTGAATGGATAGTTACTTCTCAGTGTAACAAGTGCCAGGCCATGACTCTGTCCTGGTCATCTTGTCCTTAATCCCAGGCCAATGTCAGGCAGATAACAATCAGACTGTCACTGTTAACGTGTTTAGAAAGAAACTATGTGCCAGGCATTGTAGTAAGCACATTTTTCTCAACATAATCCTCACAACAACTTTATGAAGTACTACTGTAATCCCAGTTTTGAAGATGTGGACATTAAGGCACAGAATAATTAAATAACACGCCCAAAGTCACACAGCTAGTAAGGGATTGAGTCAGGATACAGATTCAAGCAGAGTCACTCTGTTGCCTCTACATATTTGTTGAGTGAGTGAGTGAGTGAGTGAGTAGAAGGAAGGGAAGGAGGTGGGAGAGAATGAGAGTGTGTGGAGACAAGTGGGCAAGCAGAAAGTGGAAATCAGCTCTAGGTCAGATGGGGTCCACAGGCAGAAAGGGCTGGTTCTACTCAGGAAGGGAAGTAATAAAAAGCTTCCTAACGGAAGCGGTGCTTAAACTGAATATTGCAAGATGCACAGGTAATCACAGGGAAGGGAAGGGCGAACAGAGATAAGGCTAACCCTTCTTTTGTATTAAGTCCTTTCCCCTCACCTCGGCAAAGGCATTTTTCCTACAACTGTCCCATCTTGACTACTCGTGAGTTTTTCTCTTACTCTAAGCAGCTTGTAAACATGCTGAAATATGTCCTTGCTTTTCTGCAGCTAATTGCCCCATTTCTCTGTCTTTATAGCACAACTCCAGTTTATAATGCATTTTCCCAATTTTTCCGTTTCTCTTAAATCCAATGAAATAAGCATTCCATCCCCTCGCCCTCACCCCTCCAGTGAAACAGCTCTTTTCAAGGTCAGGAGTAACCTCACGTTGCCAAATCCAGCTGTCAGTCCTGGGGCCACACCAGGCCTACCCTGTGTTTGACACAGCTGGTCCCTCTGTCCTTGAGATACTTCCTTCTCTTGGCAACTGAGACATCACGCTCTCTCTTGCAGTGCTAAATGCTAAAGCTACTCTTTGTCTCCCAAATGTTGAGCCTTAAAATGCACTCTTCCACTGGAAACCACTCAGTGACTCTCCTCGGTGACAGAACCCAAACTTTTGCCAAATGTTCAAAGCCTGGCTGCCAGCCGCTGCCACCTCATCTCTCACAGCACATGTATGGTACTACCCTCCATGTGAGCTTTCGCACCACATCCCCCCAAGATCCCTGGGACCTGAGTGGTTCCCATTTGCAGATGAGGAAATGGAGAATCCGCTTTTCCATTACTTGCCCAAGGCCACACAGCTTGCCTGTGTCCTCTGAGAACACTTCTGGTTCGGGATCCTACACTTCCTATTTACAACCCATTGCTTGGCCTGATTCCTTCAGCTTGGTGCTTCTGAGTGAAGCAGGGAAGTGAAGTCTGGTTCCTTCTTTCAGATCCAGTCTGTCCATCTGGATTTCCTCTTGAGAGTGCAGTGGTTTCCACTCTTCACCCCAGGGCCTTGGTAGTCACGTTTTGTAGGACAATGGGTGCTCTTACTGTTTGAATGCTAAAGCTCCCGAAATGAAAGGCCAGCTGCAGAGTATGAGAAGAACAAGGGCTGAATGATTTGATCAGACATCTGTGGGGGCCTCCTGGCATTTGGAGTGTGAGTGCCTTAGAGAAACTAACTATTCTGGCCCCAGGGAGTTGGCGACTGTTAGTCTTGGTGGTTTTGACCGCTAACTGCCCCAGGGGTCCCAGCCTGCTGTATGACTCAGAGTTCCCAACACTCCCTCTATTCTTCTCTTACTGGGATAGTCAGGAGGCCATGTCTGAGGCATTTTAATTTGATAATAACTTGACCCACCCACTGTACCCAGGGCCCTGTGTTTTTGAAGTTACTGTTGCTTTTTGAATTGGGCAGGGGCAGGGGGTGGTGTTTAGAGCTGATCAACTTTGATGTGCACTGCCATGGGAAGAGCCTTTCCTGTTGGGTTCGGGCTCCCCTGTGCTCCATCTTGCCGGTGCTCCTTCTTCTCTGCCATAGGTTACCTGAGCCCATGGACCCTGGACTGTCCCATAGCCCTTACTCTGAAGCACCTTGCCAAAAGTTGATGGTGTAAACTAGAGAGGAAAGAGGTGGCCAAAAGTTTGTCTCTTATTGTATGTGTATTTATGCAGTGCGCTGTGTTAAAGAGGCAACTGCCGTTCATCTTTCATATTCTTTGCGAAACTTTCTAGAATTCAGAAAGACCGCAGGTACCCACTGTACAAGGTGAGCAGGCAGGTGGTGGGGGATTGGGAGATAAGGATATGAGGGACTTACGGTGCCTCGCTGCTTATATACACACTTCTTGACCCTCTTCCCGTCTCCAGTTGCACTGCCACTTGTGCACTACCCTGGACTCCGCTTCCCTGTGATGGCACTTACTGCGACCCACACTGGTGGCAATGCCATGTTAAGAGCTCCTGCACTGGTGTTAGAAACAGGTTCAAATCCAGTATCTGCCACTTAACGAGCTGTGTGATTTTGGATAAGTCTCTTCATCTTCCTGAGCTTGTGTAGAAATTAATAATTAATAGCACATGGCTATTGAGAGGAGTAATTTAAAAAATCTGTAGTTTTCATCACTGTGCCTAATTCAAAAGCTTCCAGTAAGTTTAGTAATTGAAATGTAGTTTATATTTTGTTTCTAAAATAAAGTGGTTTACATAAGAAAATGTTGTTATGTAAATTTTCCTGTTAAGCCTTTGACTGACTTTCTTTTGCCTACCAAATAAAGTCCCTGCCCTGGCCTGTCACGCTTTCGCTTTTGCATTTCAAGCTTTAAGTTGCATTGGTAAAGATGGCTAAAAAATACATGGACTTCTAGAAGAAATTGCAGATGGATACAGATTAGTTTATCTAAATTCACTGAGCAGTTATTCTGTGTATGACCTTGGGCTAGGCCCTCAGGGGCACATGAGTAAGTCAGTCACACATGGCACATGATAGGCAGTGCCCCATTGCTTCTGGCTATCTAGTGCAGGTGCCAGCCCCGCCCCTCTCCCCTCCCCCCCCAGCACCACCACCTTATATGACCCCACCCAGTCCCTGCAGGAGACAACCCTAAGGGAAATTTGCCACAGGTCCCCAGCACAGTAGAGCAGCTGGGCATCAGAGTGATCAGTTTTGGCAGCAGATCCAAGGGCGGAGGTGGGGGGAGGCTGGGACTGGGAACTGGCAGCCAGCCAGGGTTTCCTCAGATACCTCCAGCCTCAGCAGTCATTGAAAGTATCCTGTTCTTCCAGTGTAGTTTCCTCTAAACTATTCCAGCCCCACACTGAACACACAAAGGCCAAAGGTATGAGGTGACTTATGTACAGTCACACAGCAGCAAAGCCAGGGCTAAAACACACACGTCTTCCGAAAAATACTCAGCCATCTCTGACTTGTGGGTTCCCAAGACTGTCTTGGTTCCAGTCCACGAACAGTGAGATTCTCAGGGTCATTTTATTCCTTAATAAAATTATAAGGGTCTTTGCCCATTTCTGTGTAAGGTACTGGGGCGCAGGGTTCAATCATACTGTGCTCAGGAAATTACAGTGTAAAGAGGGAGACATGCTACCAACAATTACAGCACAGGAGAGTGAGTGCTGATGGGAGTTAGCATGTAGTGTGGGTGGCGCGGGGCAGTCTGGAGGTCAGGGAATTACTCCCAGTGAAGTTGACCTCAGAGCTTAGTTTTAAAAACCCAGTAGGCATAGCCAAGTAGAGAAGGACAAGGAAGAACACTCTAGGCAGAGAGAATAGAAGAGCACGAGATCTTTCTCAAATGTCTGATGGTTACAGTAAATAGCCCCAGCGTACATATGATCTGTATTCAGGGCTTCCCTGGCTGGAGAGAGTCGAGGCAGATGAGGCTGGCCTGTAGGATATAGAAGGATGTGAAAAGGGCAGTGCCGCTGACTTGACCAAAGCCCGAGCAGCTCTCCCTTCAGATGTCCAGGCTCTACTTTCCCAGTCTGGGAGCCTGGATGGAGTTCCTGATTTCCTTGGTATCAGAGTTACTGCAGAGAATCCTATGGATGGGCCTTGCTTATTTATCTACCTAGTCCGTTAGGGCTTTTTGGTTTGGGGGGGTTTGCCCCCCGGAAGCCTTGGTGTAGAAGAAGAACTTAAGTGCTGATGGTAGAGGATGAACCTTTATTCAAGGCTTAACACCTACAGCTCTTCACAAACCAGTAACCCCTTGACTGCTGAGTGCCTGGCAGGCTGTGACTCTCCTTCTCCTCCCACAGGCCTGCGGAGTTAGCCACCAAGTACTCAAACTTCTCAGAGGGAGCTTGCAAGCCTGGCTATGCTTCAGCCTTGATGACTGCCATCTTTCCCCGGTAAGTGCCCCTCTTCCTTTCCACCACTGAGACAGCCTGCCTGGTCCATGGTGTGGGAGTCAGAAACCCTGCCCTAATGGCAGGTGGTCTGCTCCAGAGAAAAGATTCTGTCATAACTTCCCTTCTGTGTCCTTGAGCCTGTGGGTACCTGGAAAGGACTTTGCTTTTAGTTGGTTCCCACCCCAATCCCACTCTGTGCCCTTGCTGTATCTCATCCCCTGTTCACCTCCCAGCACAGCTTTTTCTGTGGGAGAGGCAGAGGGAGAATCTATGTGGTTGCCCTGTGGAGACCAGGCATCCGGAGGAAGCCAAGCAAGGCTATGACTAGGAGAGCCTGGTCATAGTATCAGTGGCCAAACTTGTTTTTTTTATTTTTTAAGTTTGTTTGTTGTTTTTGTTTTTTATTGAGAGAGAAGAAAGGAGAAGGAGAGAGAGAAACATCAATGTGAGAGCGAAACATGGATCAACTGCTTCCTTCATGCCCCCTAATGGGAATTCAGCTGGCAACCCAGGCAGGCATGTGCCCTGACCAGGAATTGAACGGAATGGTGCCCAACCAACTGAGCCACACCAGCCAGGGCAATGGTCAAACCTTTTTGGAAGCTGGGAGAGGCAAGGCCAAATAAAGCAGGGCTCCAAGAGGAGTTTCTGAGGCTGGCTATTTGACGCCATCTCTCCTTGTCCACTTTGCATTCTGGATTCCTGATTCCCTAGGTAACAGGCTTGCTGAACAAAGCAGTGCCAGACCCTGGGAGCTCCTTTTACCAAACGCTGCTGAGGACCTTGGTTACTTACCTGCCTTTTCCTTTGGGGTTTTCTCTCACTGAAGCCTTAGTGTGGAGCAGGGCCTGACGTGCTCCGATTGTCTTGTCTGCAGCCTGGAGCGCAGGGAGACTGTCAGGGTTGATAGTTCCTTCAGAAAATTATGGGCGTTTCTGACCTGGGGGGAGGGGAAAGGCTGCTCAGGACCCTCCTGAGATAGCGAATAGGAGCCCTGGGCTGGGCTGCACTCACTGAGGAGAGGGCTTGCACCCCATCTCTTCGAAGGCTGAGGTTAGAGCACACAGTGTGTTGCACAGGAGTGCTGAGAAGCAGCCTACCCCAACATACACCCAGGATATGTGGATTTTATGCTCCTTTTCTTTTTCTAACTGAGCGATGCAAACTCAGCTACTTGTGTAAAACAGGGGCTCTTCTGGCTGAAAATCTGGTGTTCAGATAGAGCTCTCTTTGTCCTGGATTTGCCTCTGAATTGATTCCAATATTTTGCTTCCCCCAGCTATTTACTGAGCACCTCTTAAGTATGTGTTCCATATTCTTACATGTGTTTTCTCAGTCCTCTGGGCCAGACACCTGTGAGTTTTCCTTGACCTGTAAATAGTTTCTTTTATTTTTTCTGTCCCACCTCCCTTTTCAGGATTCCAATTACATGTGTTATATCATTAGTCCCACAAGTGAGGTTTTTGTTCTTTGTTTATTTTTATTTGTTTGTTTTTCCCCAACCTTATTTTACTCTGTGCTTGATTTTGGATAGTTTATGTTGTTGTTTTCACATCTAAACCACTGATGTTTCTTTTGTAGTGTCTAAGCAGCTGTTTATTCATGGTGTATTTTTATTTCAGATTTTTTTTTCTATAGTTACATTTAGGTCTCTTTATATCTTCCATCTCATTCCTTATTATGTTGCTGTGTTCTTCTACCTTCTTGAACACATAGACTCTATATACATAAAAGGCTAATACACAAAGTGTCCCCTTGGGAGTTCGACTGGAAGACTGGGACTTTGACCGCTCGCTATGATGTGCACTGACACCTAGGGGGTGGCGTGGAATGAAGGAAGGCCCCGGCTGGCAGCTGAGGAAGGAAGGCCCTGGCCGGTAGCTGGAAGGCCCTGATCGGCCCTGATCGCCCTACAGGCCTAGGGACCCTACCTGTGCACAAATTTCGTGCATCAGGCCTCTAGTATATTTATAATAGCTGCTAATTCCATCATCTCTGTCATTTCTGGGATAGTTTCTGTTGATGATTTTTCTCCTGCTTTTGGCCTATATTTTCCCCGATTCTTTTTATGTCTGCCAGGGAGTTTTTTATGGGATTCTAGACAGTGCAGATTTTACATGGTTCTGTGCTAGATTTTGTTGTATTGCTTTAAATTGTGTGAATTTCCACCCAGCCACAGTGGCTCAGTTGGTTGAGCAACATTCTGTGCACTGAAAGCTTGTGTTGCCGGTTCAATTCCTGATCAGGACACATACCGCCATGTCAGGTTTGATCTCCAGTTGGGCAGGAGGCAACCAATCTCTGTTTCTCTCTCACATTGATGTTTCTCTCTCTCTTCCGTCTTCTCTCTAAGCATATCCTTGGGTGGGGATTTAAAAAATAAAATAAAATAAAATAAAATAAAATAAAATAAAATAAAATAAAATAAAATAAAAAAATTTAAAAATCCAAACACTGGAATGTAAGCTCTACAAGGGTAGAGATTTTATTTTAAAAATTATGTGAATTTTTTTGGGCATTTAGTCAAGTTCCTCAATTCCTTGGAATCAGTGTACCCTTTTGCAACTTGTATTTAACGCTGTTAGTACATGTCTTGAGCAACCCTTTGTCTATGGCAAATTTACTTCCATTACTAATGTGGTATCCTTCTGAGGCCTACCAGTGCCTGGTGCATTAGGAGGTATTTCCGTTCTGGCCGATGTATTTGACTCTGGTTTGTGTGAGTACAAAACTTCTCATCCCTTGTGAACACCAGGAATTGTTTCATCTACTGCTACCTGGTGATCTCTCTTCAGCCTCAGAGTTCCCACTCGTGTAGGCACAGATCAGTACTTGGCCAAAAATCTGAGGGGACCCTCTTGCAGATCTCTAGAGCTTTTTGTGCAGCTCTGTCCTCTGTAGTCGTCTTCTCTACAAGTTCTAGCCTCCTTGGCCTCCCTAAACTTTGATCTCAACTCAGAAAGACTACTGGGCTCTATCTAGGCTTCCCATCT
This sequence comes from Murina feae, assembly GCA_004026665.1. NCBI lineage: Eukaryota > Metazoa > Chordata > Mammalia > Chiroptera > Vespertilionidae > Murina > Murina feae. The sequence goes on along the minus strand of PVJC01010846.1, from coordinate 29,377 downwards.
TAGGTTTCACTGTCTGAAAATGAGTGTTTCATATATTTTGACTTGTTTTCTAATTGTATATAGGGTAGGAGGGTAATTCCCATCCCTGTTACTCCATCATGGCTGGAAACACAAGTCCCTCGCTTTTCTTTCACACAGCATTCCATTATAAAGATGCACTGTGCTCTGGTTTATCAGATACCCGTCCGTGGACATTTAGGCAATTGCCAGTCTTTAAAAAACTAAGAGATTAATTCAGTGAATAACTTTTCTAGTACAATGTTAGTGATACCTCTGGATCAAAACTAATTTTAAAGTTACTGGCAAATTACCTATTATAGCAATTTTTGAATTTACATCCACTTAATAGTAGTTTATAATGGTGCTGTCCTCTGTGTTTTCTTCCAGTACATTTTTAGCTTTATTTATATTAGAATTATTAATCCATCTGGGGTTTTTATTGTTTTGTTTTGTTTTGGTGTTAGGAGTGATCCCTGGTGTTGGGATCTAGGTTTATTTATTTTCCTGGTGGTTAGCTAATGTTTCTTTTTTTTTTTTTTAATATATTTTATTAGTTTTTTACAGAGAGGAAAGGAGAGGGAGAGAGAGTCAGAAACATCAATGAGAGAGAAACATTGATCAGCTGCTTCCTGCACACTCCCCACTGGGGACGTGCCGCAACCAAGGTAAATGCCTTTGACTGGAATAGAACCTGGGACCCCTGAGTCCACAGGCCGATGCTCTATCCACTGAGCCAAACCAGCCAGGGCTAGCTAATGTCTCCTGATATTTTAACCAAAAATTCTAAATAAATTCAGAATTTTTGTTTTTATAGCAACAATACTTTGACACAAAAGTTCTTTAGGTAACTCCTGATGTGTTAGTTTTTACATGCTCTAATAAAAACAAACCATTAAATCTTTCTCTTTTTTTTATTTTATTATCATGTGCTATGTTAAGCATCCTCTCACTCCATTCCTAAGCCTCCTGCCTCCTTGTGCTCACCCAGTCACTGCCTGCCACACCTGCGCACAGGGAGTGGATCAGGCAGTGGTAATGGAAGGGATGCTGATGTGCCGTCTGGTCCAGGCTGCAAAGTCTTGCTTCTCTGGGAAGCCAGCTGGTTCCCTCTCATACATTTGTGCTATCTGTTGGGAGATCCCCCTTTCATTCCTTGTTCTTGAAACTTGCCTGCTTGGATACATCTTTGGGCAGAAGATCCAAAGGAACTCAAATTTACTGAGCATCTTCTCTGCTGTAAACATTGGATTGAGGCCTTTCATCTGTTGGTCTCGTGGAATGGAAAAGTCTTCTGTGACCTCCACCCCTCTGCATGCACCCAGTTACTCTTTCCTCAGTCTGTATTATCAGTGCTACACACATAGCTCTTTATTGTATTTATAAATTGTTGATGTTTCTTCTACCATAGTAGGCTGTGCACTTCTTAGAATAGAGGCATTCATGGATGCCAACACTTAGCAGAGCCTGTAGCACATAGTAGGCACTTATTGTTTGTTTTATGAATGGATATTAATATCTACCCTGAGGAAAGTCTGAGGGTGTGAAGAATGTTGATAAAGCACTGTTCCCATGGAGAGAGCTACTAGAAAAAAAATTATTATTTTGACACATACCAATGCACAATAGGTTGGAAAGACTTGATATTTGGAGACAGAAAGTTCTCATATCTTAACAGGCTGTGAGATCTTTGGAAAGTCTGAGCATTACTTAACTAATTAGTCAAGAGGATGAAATGAGGTGCTGTATCTTGGGGCTATAAATGTTAGATCATTTTAGCATAATTGTTAGACACTAAGTGAATTGTCATCTTCTCAATGACAGGTAAGTTTTTTAGAAAGAAATAAAGATTTCAGAATAGGTCATGGTAAACATTTACACTGTAGGTTTAAAGAAAAATAATACAACTCATAAAACCTTGATCGACACACCCATTTTCCTGGCAATGCTTTGCTACATGTGTTTGAGTGGCTTTTTTGTGCTTTGGTGAAAGATTGAGTATCATGTCTTTTAGATGGTGGCCAGTGGAGCCACTCAGCATTGGGAGCAATTGCGGCAACCACAGGCTAAAAGCCCCTGGCAGACATCTTCAGCAGAAAGCAGAACCCAACCCCAGACCACGGCCATGCTACGGAGCAATACCCGCAGCAGCGACCAGGGTAGCTAACACCTAGGGACGGATCAGGTCCTGTGCTAAGACCTTTTCCTATTATTTTTCCTGTTTTAATCCTCCCAACAATCATATGAGATAGGTATTGTTATTAATCCATTTTTAAAAGGGGGAAATAGAGGGGTAGAGAAGTCAGGCGATTTGCCTGAGGTCACACAGGTAGGAAGTGATGAAGCCAAGTTTTAACCCAAGCACTCTAACCACCGACTCCACCTGCTTGCCTGCAGCATTCTGCTTCCTCTCCCAGCCGCTAGCTCATGGGCGGGCTGGCTAGTCGTCCAAGTGCAGAGGTCTACCAGATGCCTGATGGTGGCCAATGAGGAATCAGTGTAGAATTGCTACAGCTCTGCAAAGGAAAGCCTCCCTTCTCCTCACCACGCTTTGCTCTAGGAAGGCCAGAGTGTGTGGTGTTTCTCTGTGGTTGTATGTGTCTGTGATTCCCACTGCTGAAGAGTCATTGCATGGTCCAAACTGGATGAATTCCCCAGAGCACAAGGATGGCCTTTGAAACCTTTCTCAGCTCTCTGAGGCAGCGCGTCTGGAGTACTGACAGAGTCCCAGCTGCCTGTTTTAGGACCCTCGCGTGAGAAGGTACAGGAGGCCTATTACACTGCCCTGGGGGCAATGAGAGCTTGTGGGCTCCTGGCCAGGATAGCTGGGTGTCTGGTGTCCCCACATTCCAAAACCCCTCCTTCTCTGCCATTACAGAGAAGGATTCTGGGACTTTTATCACTGCAGCACTGGGTGGGTGGGCGGGGGTGGAGGGGGCTCAGCTAAGATTGAGAGGCATCCTTGCTAAGCTTGTCCTGTACCATAAATTACAGAGGAGAGCAGAGCACTGTCCACTTCCACAGAATCACTCCTTCCATACCGGGAGCAAAGTGAGCTCCCGCCCACCCCTGTGTGTGCAGGAGGCTTGCTGTAACTGCTTTCTCCACTTCCTCACGTCCCGCTACCGCTTCATCTCTATAGTCTAGCTTCTCTCCCACAATCCCCTCCCTGGAGTGCCCTAGTCCAGGTCACCAAAAGGACTACCTGACAAATCCCATGGATAGACCTTCTCCTTTTTATTTTGATGTCTCTGAGCATGTGCAGTAATGATCTCTTCCTCCATTTTGAGCATTCGAAACTCTCCTCATAAATTCTTTCTAAACTCCCTTCCAGTTCTACTACTTCTCTGATTGTTCCTTCTCAGTCTCTCTTGCAAATAATCTTCTTCTTCTGTGCCCACCCTTAACTGTTGATGTCTGCCAGAGTTCATTATGGCTCCCTTCTCATTCCACTGCTTCGGCTCACACATGTGTGCTGATGACCCCCAAGTATGTTTGAGCCCAAATCTCTTCTGATCTATAGACTCAGATACCCAACTTCCTGCTGGACAGCTCCACTTGGATGACTCTCCAACATCTCAAAATTAGTATCTCCAACTCACTGAATTTTCAGTAAATCATATTAGTTCAAGCATGTTGCCTATTTCAGTGAATGACCCCATTATCCACACACTCTGTCACCTGAGCCAAAAATCTGGGAGTCATTCTTTCTCCTTCCTTTCTCAAGCAAATACCAAATTAGTCATTGAGAATTGTCACTTCTACCCTCTAGAATATCTCTTTTCTTGAGGCCAGTCCCTTCCCCATGCTCTGATTCTTCAACCTCTCCTGGATCTTGGACCTGAAGATCCAGAAACCTAGATCTTCATTCTCTTTACTGACTCCTTCATATCACTATTTAATCATACTCAAGTGTCTCCTATTCCTTAAGTTGCCACATCATCTCTACTCTCCTATAAACCTAGTGATAATAGCTACCATGTCATTCAATATACCTTTTTTGAATATGTTTTTATTGATTTTAGAGAAAGAGATGAGAGAAAGAAAGAGAGAAAGAGAAAGAGAAAGAAACATCAATGATAGAGAACCACCGATCTGCTGCCTCCTGCATGCCCCCTACTGGGGATCAAGCCTGTAAGCTGGGCATCTGCCCTGACCAGGAATTAAATCAGTGACCTCTGGGTGTATGGCAGCCATTCTCAACCTGTGGGTCACGACCTCTTTAGAGGTCGAACGACTCTTTCACAGGGGTCGCCTAAGACCATCCTGCATATCAGAGATTTACATTATGATTCACAACAGTAGCAACATTACAGTTATGAAGTAGCAACGAAAATAATTTCATGGTTGGGTCACAACATGAGGAGCTGTATTTAAAGGGCCAGAAGGTTGAGAAACACTGGTGCATGACAACCAACTGAGCCATACTGGCTGGGGCTCATTCAGCATACCTTTATTGAGCACCTACTATGTGCCAGACAGTTTTCAGGGCTAGATGCCCAAGCATTGTGTACGATGCATTGTATACAAAGAGCCTCCATTTCACTGGGAAACAAAGACAGTGTGTGTACAAAATGTCAGTTTTTTAGAGCACTTACTATGTGCCAATCACTGTGCTAAACACTATTAATTCATTATCTCATTTAGTCTTTCCAACAACCCTGTGGAGTGTTGTTATGCCCCACTTTACAGATGAAAAAAGCTGTAACTTACCAAAGGTCTCAGTAGCACAGAACCAGGAATCAAACCCACCAGTCCCGCTTTATGTCCTGTGTCAGGCTTTGAACCATGAGCCTGTAGGGGAATGTAGATCCCTTTTGCTTCGAGAATATGTTAAATATTTTCAGTAGGTACCCCCTAAAGTGAAATCCTTGAGTGCTGGGCCTTTCCAGGAAAAGCGGAGAGCTCCTCTCTGCAGAGTAGTCAGGGTTGACAGCCCTGTGAGGGCTAGACAAAGTGCCTGTCCTTGGCCTGGACTTCAACTTGAAACGGCAGGAATGGCCATCTGTGTCCTCGTGATTTCTCAGCCATCAGTTTTTTTCATGTGTTCCTCAGTGTTAGTTGTTCTGACCTCTTCCGGGAACTGATCCATGTTCTGCTTTTAAATTAATTTCACTTGTTGTCTCAGCCTCCCTCTTCTGTCTCCTCCACCATTCAAGGAATGCAGCCCCAGAGCACCTGACAGTTACATACCCCATCGTCTTCCTCTTTGCTCTGTGCTCCAAGCCTCATAAGTGGTTCTGCAGCGGATGCAGAAAACACAGTTGTGTTTTCTTTGAATAAATCTCCTTCCCTAGGTGACTAGGGACCCACACTTTTTTACACAGGTAGATACTATGGACCCACCTGTTGTTTTTTTCCTGGTTATAAATTCATCTGCTGCTGGCGAAGTGCAAGGCCTCGGTCTGCTAGCTGCTCCTGAAGGTGTTTCTGTTCTCTACCCCAGTCCAGGCCCTGAGGAGCTATGTCTAGTCCTTTCTCTAATCTTCCTGAAGGTGAGCACTGGGCGTACCTTGAGAAAATGCCCCTGCAGGGCACCTGTCAGTTGAGAGCCTGTTGTGTACAATGAAATCAGAAGTGATGTGAGCTGGTCTGATTTTGAGAAATTGGTGGTAAAGTTCTAGAAATGCCTACAGCAGGTAGAGAAAGTAGATTCATGTCCGTTGACCCTAATAATTTAAAAATAAAATTTTATGTTTTAATTTTCCTAGTGATTCATTTTTTTATGCTTTTATGAAAGTATCACTCTGTGACAGTTGAAATTTAAAAAGCCAAACAAACTGGCCCTTCTTCACAGATTGCGTGCTAAGCATTGGACTGTGATGCCAAGAGCTTTGGGTTGGCTTCCCCTTCCCCAGCCTCCCTTTCCCCCTCTGCACTTGGGTTACGGGGGGCAGTGCACGGACACAACGCATATCCCGGCATCTGCTCTGGAAGAGGTGAGGACAGAGGTGGCCTTTAGCAGGAAGGGGTGATAAGAGATTGATCGGGGGGAAGTCCCTGGTGCAGGTGATGTCTGAGCGGTGCCCAGAAGGATGGGACCTCAGTAGCAAGGTCAGACACTTGGGGGTGGGGGCAGTTTCTGCCCTTGCAGACACAGCTCCAGGCACTGTGGGAAGTAGGAATGCAGATGTGCTTAGAGCTGAGCGGAGTCTCTGATGGGAGCGGGCAAGCAGGCTGCATTCCTGTGGTATTTGAAGATTGATCTTGTCAGATTAGCAGCTTTGCTTTTCTTGGTTTAGGTACAAGATCCCCACGTGGGGAGCTCTGCTGCTGGGGAAGAGCGAGAGCTGAGGAAAGCAGGGAACGTGATCCTGGCCCTTCTCCCAGTCTGTGCGAGGCCCCGGGCCAGGAACCGCCCTGCACCGGCTCCTCAGTGAGGGAGCGCCCACGTGTGAGCTCCACTCACACAGGTCCAGGGAGAGGCAGGAGCGCTGCAGAAAAGAGGATGCTGACATCTGGGGACTTGGTCCCGCTCTCTCTACGCTGTGTGCACCAGGGGCTGGGGTAGGGGGGCCACAGCTGCATACAGGGTGCCTCCCCACATAAATAGCCAGAGCTACACGAGAGAAGCAGGGCTGCGGCCTCACCTCTCCCAAATGCAGGCAGGACACCAGTCCTTGCCCGCCTGCTGCCATCTGAGCTTTCTACTCCCCGCTCCCATTCCATTCATGGAGTCACGAGGAGTCATGGATTACTCGTAAGCAAATGAAGGAGCCAGCAGGAAGCCACGGCCCCACCCAGGGAACCTGAGTTCAGTGAATCTCTCAGGAGAGAGGCCTGGCTGGAGGGAAAAAATTGGAGATAATCCTTGCGGAAACCTTAGAGGATGGATGAGATTGTCCAGGGTGATGTGGAGAGTGATGAGCAACGTGGCCCCTGCTCTTGGGAGACCCTGATGGGGAAAATGCAAGCCTGACCACTGGCAGCATGACAAAGGCAGGCCTGTTGACAGCTGGCCGGGGCCATCTCTGTGCCTCTTGTGTTGGGATCGACCCATTCTCCCTTTCTGTGTTCTGTGTTCTGTGTTAGTTTGGGGAAGTTTTCCGTACAACCTGAGAGCACAGTTTGAAAACAGATGGTTGGCAGAAAACAAAAGGACACCTTGCACTCTTGCTCAGCCCCTGAAGAAAGAGTGTCTAGGCTAGAGGCCAGCTGTAGAGCTTGCTCCAAGAAGCATACCCCCAGTGGAGCAAGATCCCCCAAATGGGCCAAGGCATGTGCATGGGGCTCAGAAACAGCTCCATGGGGGCTGGTTAGAGATGGTTCTGTGACTGCTGTCCCCCACTCCCTTGCTTCCACATGTCCATGGGTGGCTATGATCAGCGAGGTTCCAGCCAGATAAAGGGCTGCCTCCACCTCATTCCCCATCCCCTCCATCCACCCCGCTGCACACCCTCAGGACTTTGTTCAGCTCTGTGTTTGTCCTTAGAAGCTTTTGTGCCCTCTCTAAAGCCACTGTCCACACACCTGTGCCTTTGTCTTTGTGCTCAGAGGTTGTTGCATGCACAGGTGCTCCTGATATCCAGGTCCCTTCCCCCATGATGGACTTGTCCCCTCCCCCTCCTCCCCTGCACCGGAGGACGGATACAGTGAGAATGAGCACTGCTTTGATTAGTGTCTCCTGACGGAAATAATGCTTCCTCAGAGACAGTGACCTTTGGAAAATATGGTGTAACCAGTTCTGCTGTAGCCTGGTGTTCCTGAGCAGGATGAAGAGCATTACAAGCGGCAGCAGGGCAGCACACAGCAGGCCATGCCCCAGTGCTGGCGGCTGCGGGAAAAGGCTGCTCATCCCAGGGACTTGGCCCTTGACCCAGCCCTGTCTCCCGCGGGTTCCAACAAAGACACTGACCCTCGTGGAGATGCGTTCCTTTGTTTCTACTCTAATTATTGGGAGGAAGCTAGGAGTTCAGGGGCTGCAGTCTGGCCAAGGAGAGCTGCATATATGGTGCAGGTTCAGGAGTGAGCCTGGCTCCGTCCAACTCTGTCTGGTACTCACTCAGGAGCTCCCTGGAGGAGTGTTTGCTGAAGGGAGAAAGGCAAGACGGGCCATTCTCTGCCCTGCATCTGGATCCCCAGGGCTCACCTGGGTGAGCAGCAGGTCTCGTCACTATCCAGCCTTGAGCCCTTCTCAGGCAGGACTTGGGAGTTGGATGCAGAGAGAGTAGGATAGGAACCCAGGTTACAAGGCTCCAGCCAATGTGTTCCCTCCAGTAGGAAGCTGTTCATTTTCTTTCTTTAAAAAAAAAAGTGTGTGTGTGAGTGTATGTGTGTGTATTGATTTCAAAGAGAGGGAGGAAGAGGGAGAGAGAGAGAGGAACATCAATGATGAGAGAGAATCATAAACCAGCCGCCTCCTGCACATCCCACACTGGGGATTGAGCCTGCAACCCAGGCATGTGCCCTGACCAGGAATCGAACTGTAACCTCCTGGTTCATAGGTTGACGCTCTACCACTGAGCTGCACCGGCTGGGCAAGGCTGTTCACTTTCTCTCCAGGCCATGGCTGGCCTAATTACCGGCTACCTTTCAGCCCTTTCCCGAGGCTGGCGTGGATTCCAGGAAGCAGGGTACCTTGTAGCTAGGGCGGAAGTGGTCCAACCCACTCAGACAAGCATTGCTTGGTACTGGGGTGCCGAAGGTCAGGGCAAGTGGGGAGGGGCTTCTCTGCCACCCGACTTCAGCACTGGGTCAGGAGGCCTTGAGGTCAAGGCCGCGCCAGTGCCCACGCCAGGCTCACCGCATCTCTTCCTGCAAAGACTGAGTGGGCCTGGAACTCCCCCCGCCCTCGGTCTGGGCAGATGAAAGAGCTGGGTTTTGGGGTCGGGCGAGCCTGGTTTGAATCCCAGCTTTGCCACTTAGCCTGCCAAGTGGCCTTGGACAGGCGCCTTAGTCATGCTCAGCTTCAGCTTCCTCGCCTGAAGAGCGAGAGTGACAGTCCCCGCTTCATGGCAGTTGTGGGGACTCCACAAGCTGACGTCCCTGAGGCCCGGGGCCTGGTGCTGACCTACCGTGGCGGTGCTTGTTGTTGCCATTCTGTCTCCTCACACCCAGGCGTCTGCAGCTCTTATCGAGACCTTCCGGTATGTGTCTTGACGGAAGCCGTCAGGACTTGTGTAGACGGTGCCTACAAACCCCGGTGATTGGCGTTTGTTGATACAGGAATGCCTCCTCGTATCGGGAAGTGCGACTTGGAAAATCCAGCCGCACGGGACGCAACTGATATCTTGTAATTTAGTAAAAAAGGCTTATGACCACCCGTCAGGGCCGTGGGCCATCAGAACCGCAGAGAACTGATGCCTCCCAGTGCCCTAACCACTGAGTGGCCTTGCCCTGCAACCCATAGACTTTTACACCTTTGTGCTGTGCACATGCTGCTTCCCACCCTGGGCCGCTCATCTCCCAGTTCTCTGCCCGTGGACCCACTGCCTTCACTTAACGGAGAGCTCACTGTCAGCTGGCACAGAGTGTAGCGGTCTCTGGTCAAAGAGCTGCTCGTGGCAGGCTCTCCCTCAGAAGGGGCCTGGACAGGTCATGCACTCAACTTCGGGGGCACCGTGGCATGTGCTGCCTGAAGTGTCCCTCCTCACAGCCTCCACATTTCAACTCCAGCTCAGGGGTCCCTCCTCAGTGAAGCTTTGCCCCAGGTCCGTGGGCAGAGTCAGACTCGGGGCTCCCACAGCTCTTTGTGCTCCTCCGTCGGTTACACTTCACATGTTGCACCGCACTCCCTCCTGAGTCCACTAATCCTTCCTGATTTTCACTTTTAGTTTACCCTGTGCCACTTACCGGGAATGAATTGGGACAGCTCCCATTTCCCTTGCCTTTGTCTGTCCTGCCAGCAAGGTTGTCACAGCAGCTTTGGCTTGGAGAGGGAAATCAAAGTGGGCCATCCGCTGGCCTCGTGCTACACCCAGGCCCACCCCGCTGCTCGGCCCAACTCGCTGGGCTTCCTTCCCAGCAGCCACACCACCAGCATCAACAGTGGGAAGAGTCTGAATGATTCTAAGAAGTTAGTAAATCCTAAATAACTTTCCTGTAGGAGCATTTAGTTTGATGGGCTCCTTCAGTCAGTTCAGATAATTAGGAATTGCGTATCTGTTCACTTGTTTAATGCATTTTTTATTAAATGCCTGTCTTGGACACTGGGGAAATGGTTTTGAAAAATCTACATAGGCATGGTGCCAGATCACCAGCTTGGGGGTGTAAATTGGACTTGTCCCTCTGGGTCCTAGCGACATTCAGACCAAGTGGGAAAGTGAGAGACCTGACTGAGGGTCCCCACCGCTGGGGACCTGGGCACCTGGGATGCAATAGCACGTTCGCTGGCTGAGTAAGTGTCACACAGTAGCTCTGTGAGCTGTGGCAGGACTGAGAGGGGGACAGCTTTGGAGCCTCAGGAAAACTGTGAGTAGCTTTCATGGGACAGGGTGAAAGAGAGACAGAAAGGACATCTGAAAAGACTCTGAGCAAGACTTCTTGGCATGTTCCCCCAAGTCAAGCCCAAACAAAAGGCTGTTGATGGCATGTCTTCTGCATAGTCACGAAAAGCTTCGGACGAAGGGTGAACGGCTTCCGCTTCTGCAGTTCAGAGGCTGTAAAGAATGGAGAATGGCTCGGGGAAACCATGGCTTCGTCATTAAGCCAGCATCCGCTCCAGAAGTGAGCCCGTTTGCACAGCCTGTGATCTCGATCCCTGTGTCCCTGCAGAGGCTCCCATGTGGCAGAGAGCGCCCGTGGGCATGGGACAGAGCCTCCCACATCCTCCACCTCCGTGGGGGCCAGAACCAAATCCCCATTTAGACCTTGCCCGGGGTGACTATTTGCCCCTCTCCTGACCCTCCCCCTCCCCCTCAACACCCCCACTCTGCCAAGCCTCTTACAGAGCTTTTGGGGGACTGTGATAAGTAATGGTTGCTGCCCTCCACCCCCCCCACACACACACACCCCACATCCCCGCTAGGGGCTGAGTAGATGAGAAAGATAAGCAGAACAGTGTGATGGCTGCAGTAACAGAGCAAGCCAGGAAGTTATGCGCACCCAGCTTAGGGGCCCTGACCAAACTGAGGGCAGGAAAGGCTTTCCACAGGAGCTGCCACCTGTGCTGACTGTCGGAGGACAGTTGGAAACTGCCAAGCAGAGAACCTAGGCTAGGCAGTCACACCGGGGAGAGAGGGGAGGCACACTGGCAAGTAGTTTGTGCTGTCCAGAGTAGAGGGCTGGGATGGGAAGCGGCCATGAAGGCCATGCTAAGGAGTTTGCTGTTTTATTTTATTTTCAGTTACAGTTGATATTCATTATTGTTTGCTGTTAGCTTCAGGTGTTTAACACAGTGGCTAGACATCTGTACAATTGAGGAAGTGACTCGCTCGTAAGATTTTACCCACCCACCAGGCGCCATACATAGTTACTATAATATTGTTGACTATATTCCCTATGCTGTACTTCAGGTCATTCATTACCTGAAGTGGAGGAGAAAGGAGGAGAGGAGGTGACACAGGGGAGGGAGGTGCTGGGAGGTGGTGATAAGGCAAGAGGGGCTTGGTGAGATGTTAGGGAAGGAAAAGTGACATTCAGTGGCTGGTGTAGGGAGGAGTGAGAGGGAGGGTTAAAAACAGATCCGCAGATTCTGTCTCACACAGTTGGGTAGATGCCTGCACCACTTCCTAACCTAGAGAACAAAGGGGGGGGGGGCAAGTTTGGGGACAGCTGTTGAGTTCATTTGGGGAAATGCTGACCTCGAAGTTCCTGTGGAGCATCCCGTAGAGAGGTGAGCACCAGTGTCCTTTTAATTTTGTTCTAATTTCTTTCTGTTATAAACAGCATTGCTATGAGCAGTGTTCATGTAAATAAGTCATTATAAAGTTCCCTGACAATTTCCTCATGTCACTGGCATGGTGAAAGAAATGTTTTCTTGATACTGCCCTGGCTTGTTGTATTTATCCCTCTTTATCACCAGACATCTCAACTTGAAATGTATTTGCCTAAACTTCCTTCCCATTGCTTCCCCTATCATTAATCTTACAAGCATTTCCATACAGTGGGCACCATGCTAGGTACTAAGGATGCAGAGTCATACATAATTTTACCCTAGAACTTCAGTCTAGAAGCGGTGTCAGACACAAAACAAAATTGTCACACAGAATGTTGATGCTGTGACAGCTGAAAGTATAGGATGCTGTGAATACACAGAGGCACCAGATTAAACTGAGGGAGTCAGAGAAAGCTTTTGTTTTTCTAAGGAGGATTCCTCTTCTATCATTATTGACAGTACCTCTTGATCGTCATTGTACTTATTCGCTTCTAGCATCTAAAAGCCAGAGATGATCCCCTCATTGGTTCATTGATACGTGATATTTCACCATCATTGAGTTGAAAACATTTTTTCTGTTTTGGTTTTGGATTTAGCCACGGCAGGGGCTATAAGTGTCAGTGGATGGGATAGATTATGTCAGTAGTTACTCAATATGTATGATCTGTAGAACTGAAATGTTCATGGGCCCCTCAAGGCCATGCCCAGCCAGAGCCAAAGAACTAGGCCTTTTCCTGGTGTCCTCACCTCTTCTGGAGTCACTCACTGTCTGCCCCACACCCTTGTATTTCTCAGCACTGTCTGTTCTCCGAGACATCCGGGTAAGGACATTGTCATGGTCTCCTTCAGCAGCCTGGACAAAATGCCAGAAGTTCCCTTCCCTCCCCGACTGTAAGCCAGCAGCACTGGGAGTGTATGTAACAGAGAACACCTTGAGAAGCCATCTTTTTTGGGCAAAGTGTTAGAGAAGGATTTTTGAAAAAATATAGGGGTGTTCCAGACAGAGGGAGTGTACAAACTAAGAGCATGAGAGCCACAGGATACTTTGAGAACTGCAAGTGTTTCGGCATATTTGGGCACAGTGTCGTGTCCGAGAACACTGGGAGACAAGGCTGTAGAAGTCATCCAGGCAGGGCCTGGGACCCTTTCACAAGTCGATCTGAAAGGATTTTTATTGCAATCTGAAGAAAATGGTAAATTATTGACATGTTTTAGACAAGAGTCAAGAGAGTAACATGATCAGATTTGCTCTTTGGAGAGACTGTTCTAACCTAACCATGGAAGATGAATTAGAGGAGGGAACTTGGAAACATGAAGGCCAGATTAGAAGCTGTTACAGTACCTGCTGAAGGCAATCCCTTAGGGATGGAGAAGAGAGACTTGATAATACATAGAATATACAATCAAAGTGTCCTTTCTCTCTTCCCAGAACGTCTTGTGTGGCGTTTCTCCCTCCACCACCACATGTGATCATGACACCGTTATTCTACCCCTCCAGGACAGGAGCCTATCATTCCTCTTTGTGGTCCACCCTCGCACCTATTTTGCCTACTGAACTGATGATTAACTATGTGAGGAAGGCTGGACAGAGGGAAGACTCTGGAATGGCTCCCAGGTTTCTGGCTTTAAAGATAGAAAAAAATAAAATAGAGATACCATTCCTTGAGATTGGGAACCCAAAAAGAAGGGCAGTTGTTTCTGATTTTGTCAGGAAAGGGCAGAGATTGTGAATTTGGTTGCGGATGTAATGATTTGAGATGCCTATAGAACACAGAAGGAAAGAGACGGAGTGATCACATGCTTGTGTGAGCTTCGAGTCCAGGAGGAAAGATCAGAGCTAGAGCCAGGCAGCGGGAGCTGTCCGCATGTAGAGGAAGCTTCGGCCGCGGATAAGGCAGTATAGGGTAGGGGTGTACACTGGTCCCAAACTGGCAGCTTATAAGCTAAATTCGTTTTAGGGATTGAGTCCATTCTAGCTTGTTAAAACTCTGCCACTTCTTGTCTTACATCTGGTCCAACTAATATATTTATAGTATCTTCTTGGCTCTTGTAGACATTTGAGGTTATAAGTTTTAGAAGGAGAAGAAAAAAGCAGAAGGACATAACTCTGGGGAATACCAACTCAAAAGGGATTCATAGGAGGAAAAACTAATGAAGGAGAATAGGAAAGAATGGCCAGAGAGATTGGAGGAAATCATGAGAACAGTATTTTGTTCTCTTCAAAATTAGGGGAGGCAATGTAGGCACTATGTAATAAAGTATAAAATGTGGATTCCATTTGATGCAACAATTCCACTTCTAAATATTTCACATAAGGAAATAATCATATCTGTGCACGCAAGATATTGTAATATGATGCTTGTTGCAGCATGTTTATAATAGCAAAAAAATTGGAAACAACATCAGTGTCTCCTAGTTGAGAATGATTAAGTAAATGTTGCATGTCCATATGATGAAATAATATGTAGTCATTAAAAGTGATGATGTCAGACTATATTCACTGACATATCCCCACAATTTTTTTATTAATTTTTCAAGAGCAAGTTATGGAACAGGACATGTAATTCCACTTATGCGAAATGTCTAGTTATAGAAGGAAATGTCTGGAAGCCTTCACACACAAATTTCCCAATAGCTAAATCCAGTAGAATTTGCTCTGGGGTCTGTCTCTTTGACCTTTCTGTGGCTTAGGACATTGTTAAACTTTCTTGGTTTCTGCTCCCTGTCATCTTTCCCTGACCTTCGTCCCATAGGCTGGCAATCAGGGCTGAAAAATGGCTGATTTGGTCCCTGGGAGAATCCTTCAGAACTGGCAGCTTGTTCGTATCCTAGACACACCCCAAACAGGGCAGTTACTGAGCAGTTCCCTGGAAAGGAGCCGTTATGGATAGTATTTCCCTGGACCTTAGTCCCTTTGAGTCTACATAACTCTTCAGGATTGAAACCCTTCCCAGGGTCTCTGGGTACAGGTTTTCTCTCCTTACCCACCTCCCACAACCTCTAGCAAAATTCCTGGCTATCCCCTTTCTCCCATGCCTTCTGCTCAATCAAAGGGTTATTTTTAACCGTGTTGTGTGTACCATTCTTAAATCCTGGCAAAACACCAGAGCTTTGGAATAGACACCCGAGTTAGAAATAGTCTCCCACAACCCCTCTCTTTTTAAAGTTTTTCCTTTTAAAGAGAGAAAACAAGTTCTCTAAACTGTAGGCAGTCCTACCAGTAAAGTCCCCAGACACTAGCCCCGAGAGCTGGACCTGCTGCCACTTTGGGACTTGCTTCAGCCCAGGGGGAGACGGTTCCTGCCACCTTCCTGGGCTTGGTGGGTCTAGAATCCGTGTGTCTCAGCATCACAGAGAGTACCTAGTCCATCCTCCATGCCCAATAGCCAGAGGCTCTTAACTTCCAGGAGCAGCCCATCCACTTCAAGGTACTCAGTCACTGGAGAGTTTTAACTAAGAAAAACCAAAATCTGCCTTTCTATAACTTCCATCCGTGGGCCTGCTTCCGCTTGCCTGAGACACAGAACAAGTCTAGTCCCTCTTCTCTGTCAGACTTCAGAGGTTGGAAGCTGGTGATCATGTGCCTTCAAGTCCTCCCGAGCCAGACATCTCGGCTCTTGAAGGGTCATCCTTGGATTTCCAACATAAGCTGTTTCTTTCCTCTCTGTTGATGCCATGATTAAGCCGTTCTATCTTTGTCCAAACAGTATACATAAAAAGAGGCCAAGACGAGCCTAGAACAGAGTCTTGTCACTGACGTAGCAGGCGTGAGCAGAGCTGTTCCCCAGCTACCAAACCAGCAGACCAGCCTGCCGTCAGCCCGCATTGCTGTTCCGCTCTCATACCTTCAGTCATTTCCTACATGCTCTTCAGCAGTCCACGGTGAGTCTGAGAGCTCCACGCACAGATTCCTCCTTTAAGTAAACACCGCCGACTTCGAAATCAGAAATCTCAGGTTTCAGACCTGGTTTATCCCCTTCTCACCTAGGAAAAATCACCTCAACTCTTTGAATCTCAGTTTCTGCATCTGTAAATTAGGGGAAACACCTATTCTGCTCATTTCAAATGGCTTTTGTGAAGATGAAAGGTTTAAACAGTAGGTAAGAGTAAGCTGATGATAATTCATAAACATTTATTGAAAACCTGAAAACCGGAGTGCTTACGAATGCCTGGGGGAGGGGGAGTCAGCACTCAGGGACCTGGGACGATGCAGAATAGGGCTTCCCGGGAGGGTCTTAAAGCAGGGTGAGAACAGTCGGCCTTTGCTAGTCTGGTCGGCTGTCAGGATACGTGCTGAGAGGCCTGTCAGGAGGCAAGGCAGGTGGGACCTCAGAGTTTGGACCTAGAGATGGAGATGCCCTTGGTGAGAGCTGTGTCTGCAGTGGTGGGGGTGGAAGCCTGCTGACCTCAAGCTGAATCGCAAGGTGAGGCTCTGTGGTTGGTGCGTGTGGACTGTTCCCAGGGAGCCTGCCTGTGAAGGGAGAAGAAAGGCTGGCAGCTCGGTGAGCATGGCCGTGAGGGTAAAGTGGGTGTCTGGGTGCCCAGTGGGAAGGATCCTGTACACAGCCAGGAAAAATGAGCTACAGAGAAGAAGGCTGGTCCTTAGAACAGAGGGCAGGGATTGGCCTTTGATCGCCAGAGGGTGCTGAGAAGCTTGAGAAGGGTGGCCATGTTTATAAGACCACTGTGGGGAGGGGAAGAGACTGTTGGCTACGGTGGCCAAGATGTCAGGCAGCAGAGCAGGCCACGTGGGAGCCATGACTCTGTAGTGGCTCCAGCTCATGTACGTGTGTGGGTTTTCTCCAGCAGGCTTAGTCCTCCAGGGACAGGGACAGGGATTCTGAAAGAAGTAACTCCAGACCGGAAATTCTGCCCCAGATGAACCATGCTTCCTAGAGGATTCATCTGTACCTAAAGTGAGGAAAAAGGTGCTGGGAGTTGGGGTAGAGACAGGACTCAGGCCACACCAGGGGGAGCAGCCATGGCCAGACCCATTGCTTCCAGGTAAACAGCTGGCCCAGGACGGTTCCCAGGAGCCTCCTGGCATGTGGAGACAGCAGTAGTCTGGTGGGTAGACCACTCTGGCTTCCCTGTGACGAGGTGGCGAAGTCCTTGTCAAGGTTGTACGCTGAACGTGGAGAGACCCAGAAGAACCCTGGTGGAGACCCCTGGAGAGGGCTAGGGAAGCGGTCAGGCAGTGTTGCGGCATAGCCTGTGAGACTAAGATAACACATACCCATGGCTGAGGGCTGTTGGAGCTGTGTCGGTGGAGTATATGCAAGAGGCAGGGGTAGGAGGCCCAACAGTCCCTGAGCCCTTGATACAAAGATGTAGTCTGAGGACAGTGCCTCTGAATGCTTTAGCTTCCTGAGTTTAAAGCAAGGTGGCTCACCTCTAACCCAAGGAACCAACATCTGAGAGCAGGGCCCAGCCTGGCCCAGGGCCGAGGGAGTCCTGGGGGTGCTGTTGGCAGTTATTGGTAAGTCATGTACTACCATCAACCCTACCTCTGACCTGGCACTCCCTTTGGGAGAAGGAGGGCATGGCTGATCACCAAAACTGGGAGGGGAGGGGAGGAAAGGAGTGGACAGTTATTGAGCAACATGGTGTGCCACAAACTTTGCATGCTTATCCCATTTCATCTGTGAGGTAGAGGTATTATTAGTCCTGTTTTTTATTCATTCATTAAACAAATATTTATTGAGTGCTTGCTAGGTATCAGGTGCTCTGTGTGCTGGAAATACAGCTGTGAGCAAAACAGACAAACATCCCTGCCTTTGTGGAGCTCATAATTGGGAAGCAGCCAAACCCAGATATATAAATAAAATATATAGTATATGGGACTGTAGGGAGCACTAGAGAAAAACAAAGCAGGAGTGGGGGAATAGAAAGTTGGGGAGGGTAACTGGGAAAGGTGACATTTAAGTAAATACCTACAGGAAGTTAGGGAGGGAGCATGCTGATATGGAAGGGTGGGGGTTGGGGGGCGGGCAAGAGCCTTCCAGGCAGCAGAAACAGCCAATGCAAAAGCTCTGAGGTAGGACCCACAAACAGAAAAGAATCCTATGTTGCTACAAAATAGTAAGAGATGAAATCAGTTAAGACAAGTCTAAAGCATAAGGACATTGTGGGTCACTATAACGATGGAGGATTTTGAGCAGAGGTGTTAAAGGATCACTCTGGCTGCGTTGGTGAGAATAGACTGTTATAAGGCATGGAATCCAATAGGAGGCTTTTGTAGTAATGCTGTGAGAGAGAGAGTGACTTGGACCACAGTGGAAATAGTAGAGGTGGTTAGATATTGTCATGTCCAGGATATATTCTGAAGATAGAGCTGACGGGTTTGCTGACATCTCAGAAGTGGGTATAAGAGAAAGAGAAGAATGTAGGCTCACTTCAGGAATTTAGCCTGAGCACCTGAAGGAATGGGGTGCTACTTACCAAGGAGAAATGACTGCAAGAAGAGCAGGTTTTAGGGCGAGTATTAGGAACTCAAGTTTTAATATGCAAAGTTTGAGATGCCTTTTAAACATGCACATGGAGATATTGAGAAGGCAGAGGACTGTGGGAGTCTGGCATTCAGCAGAGAGGCCCAGTCTATGAAGTGAGTGAGTGTAAGTGGAGAAGAGTAGCGAGGACTGAGCCCCAGGGCACACTCACACTTAGTGAAGCAGGAGAGGAGAAAAGTGCAAAGGAGGGGTGCCCAGTGTGATGGTAGGAAAATGTATTCTGGAAGCCAAATTAAGGGAGTGTTTCAAGAGGAGTAATAATGTAATATGTTGCTGCTAGGTAGAGTGATCATATATTGTCCAAACTCGACACTTTTGAGAGTAAAAGTGGACATTATTAAAAATTGCTTCGGGATAAAACACATAAACCAACATCGTCCCAGGCAAATCAGAGTGTTGTATGGTTGTTTTACTGATAAGTCAATAAGAACTGGCCACTGGGGAATAATCTCGGCCATAAAAAAGAATGAAAGCTTACCTTTTGCTGTAGCACGGATGAACCTAGAAGGTTTTATACTAAGTGAAATAAGTCAGAGAAAGACAAATACCATATGATTTCACTTAAATGTGAAATCTAAAGAACAAAATAAATGAACAAACAAAACAGACTCATAGATACAGAGAACACACTGGTGGTTGCCAGAGGGAAGGGGTGTTGGGGGGCTTGGTGAAAAAGTTGAAGAAATGGAGAAGTGCAGATTGATAGTTTTAGAATAGTCATGGCGATGTGAAGTACAGCATAGGAAACATAGTCAGTAATATTGTAATAACTATTGTGGTGCCAGGTGCATACTGGAACTATCAGGGGAACACTTTGTAAGGTACATGATTGTCTAACCACTATGCTGTACACCTGAAACTACCCCGTAATACAAAATAATAGTGAATGTAAACTGTAATTGGAGAAAAAAATGTTTTTTGTTTTTCAGATAATCCAGTTAAGGGCAGTTAAAGTGAAGCGTCTGCGCTATAGTCTTCCCAAACCAGCAACATATTGTAGGGAGGACATCATTTTTTTTTTGGGGGGGGGGTTGTTTATCTTCTATAATTGATACACTGTTCCTTTAAGGCGGCCTTCTATCAAAGCCTCCTCTCTGCTTCACCTCGCGGTGTCTATAATGAGATAATGTTACTCTTAGGCCTGCTGTTTCCTTCAGCTCCCGAGGATTCTATGATTGTTATTTTGTTTCAAACTTGTGTTTTGCTAGAGCCAGTTTAAGCGGAGTGGACCGCAGTTTCACTTTCACTCCTGCTGCAATGGAAGCTGCCGTTTACTCAGGTCCGTGAGTGGCGGCCTCCATGTTGGCTGGGCTAATTTGCATACAGCCGCTCTGATTGGCTGGTGGGCGTGGCTTACCCCATCTTGGAGTAACAGTTAATTTCAATATTATGCTTTTATTAGTTAAGATATTTGGGGAACATCTGAAAAAAGGGAAAATTAGGATGTGAGTCTACTTTTATAATCTGCTTATATATAGCCCAGCTCAAGGTATAACCAAGGAAGGAGACTAGAGAGAGATGGTGGAAGGGGGTGGCTGTGGTGTTGGAGTATAGAACATGAGATGTTTCCCTGGGCAGGGGGGACCTCATTTTGAGAGAGACACCGTAGTAAATTTCTCCAGCAGCGAGTACATACAGTGCAGCGAGGAAAGTGAGACAGTAGCTGAGAAAGGAGCTAAGGTGGCCCCTGTGCTGTCGCTGTTGGGAGACACCAGACGTCTGACGAAGCCCGTCATGATGAGCTGGCTCTCCTCTCCAAGTGCGTAACTACACCATTGGTGCTCTTGCTTTCTGCTGCTGCTGTGCTTTCCTCTAGCTCTGTGTTTCCTTCTGTTAATTGCTTTAAGTTATTACACTAGACGTAAGATTGGTTTTAAAGCCTTCTCTGGTATATTCATAAAAAGTATGAGAAGCTGATAACAGTGTTTGATCAGGACTCTCTCATCTTGTCCCTTCCATGATGTTTGTCATTTTATACAAAGCATCTGTTAATCTGATATTGTTTTAAAAGATATTTTAAAGAAATAAGTTCATTTCAGAATGAGGATGGTTGGATCCAACTGGATCATCCTCACTGTAGGGTTTGACCGTAGAGAATATTTCATTTTTTAAAAATTCGACGATTGGATTTAGCAACATGAAAATCATTGTGACCTTAAATGATTAATTTAGGAGTCAGAACGGATTTGTGAGAAATGGGAATTCAGTCAGCAGTGGCAAGTGTAGATAACCCCTCCAAGGTGTGTTGCAGTAAAGAGAAAGAAATGTGTGTGGCTGATTTGAGGAGGCAGGTGTTTAGGTTATCGTTGTACTATTCTTCTAACTCTATGTGTTTGAGTCTTTTTCATGATATAGAGCAGGAAAAGTGAAAAATTTAAAGCTTTAATAAAAGGGAGTGTTTAACATGAGAAAAACAACACATTTGCATGCTCATGGGAAGGATAAGGTCCTGGGAGCAAACGTTCGCCTTAGTTACAAGTGTGAGCAGTTTAAATGGAAAGGAAAGTAGCACATGTAGTCACAATGCAGGCAAGTGGTGGGGTGCAGTGTGTAGAAGTTCTGTTCTGATTCCATTATGTCCATGCACTGGTAAGCGAAATCATCTATTGCGATGAGGAGGAAGGAGGTGTTGGAAACATGAAGAAAAAGGAGAAAGTATGATTAGTTTTCTAAGAGAATGGGAGAATAAGTGGGCTAGTAGCATATGGTACAATTTCCAGGTAGCATAAGGACCTTACTTGAAAAAATTTTTAATGTTTTTTATTGATTTCAGAGAGGAAGGGAAAGGGAGAGCGATAGATAGAAACATCAATGATAAGAGAGAATCATTAATTGGCTGCCCTGATTGGGAAATGAACCGTTGACCTCCCAGTTCACAGGTCGATGCTCAACCACTGAGCCACACCAGCCGGGCTCACTTATAATTTTTTAAAGAAAATTTTTTCTGGCTTTCTTGAGATATTTAAAAATTAAGGTATAATTGCTATATAAAGTTATATTAGTTTCAGGTGTACAACATGATTCAATACTTGTATACGTTGTGAAATTATCACAGTAAGTCTAGTTAACATTCATCACCATACAGATAGAGAATTCTTTATAGAGTTTTTTTCTTATGCTAAGAACTATAACTGGAAGTTTGTGCCTTTTGATTCCCTTCACCCATGCAGCTCGTCCTCACCCCTGCCTCTGGCAACCACCAATCTGTTCTCTGTATCTATGATTTGGGGGTTTTGTTTGTTTGTTTTTAAGATTCCACATGTAAGTGAGATCACATGGTATTTATCTTACTGTCTAAGGTATTTCACTTAGCATATTGCCCTCAAGGTCTATCTACGTTGTCACAAATGGCAAGATCTAATTCTTTTTTATGGCTGAATAGGATTCCAGTGTGTGTGTGTGTGTGTGAGAGAGAGAGAGAGAGAGAGAGAGAGAGAGAGAGAGAGAGAGAGAGAGAGTGTGTGTTTCTGTATTCATTCACTCATCAATGGACACTTAGGTTGTTTTCATATCTTTCGCTTGGATCTAAGGTGAGATGAAGGAGCACGGGGTTTCTCTAGCCAGCTGCATTGTTCTGTGCAGGTATCTGCCCAGAGTAGGTAGGAAATTGAATTTAACGAGAGTTGTGTTTTAACCAAGTGAGAGAGGAACAAACAAGTTGAGGATGAATGCAAGGATGTGATTATAATGATTGATTTGGAATTTAAGGTGGGTAAGAATTGCAGTAAGAATATAAGGAGGTGAAGGACACTGAAAAGATGAACTGTTGAAGTTTGGCTGCAGGAGCATGTGAGCTATCAATATATGGGTAGGTGAAGGCAGTCCGAAGGAGTGGGAGACTGAGATTGAGATTAGAGAAGGTTGTGGTCATTAGTAATGACCCGATCTAGAATATAATTTAGGAATAAATAGCTGAGGTAGGATAGAGAATAAGATCACTGGCGGGAGTGGGGGGTGAGCGGGTGGTAGAAGCAGATCTGCCTTGGAGTTACCAGTTTCTAGGTATAGAATGAAGCTCACCTCTCCTATGTCCTGCTTTTTGAGGAAGGAATACACTAAAGATACTGAGGCTGGTGATCATCGCTTCCAAATTTCTCTTCTTCACTTTTTTTTCACTTGAGCCTGTACTGAGGAGAGAGGGACCTGCCAAGGAAAGTGGGGCCGGACTTTGCCAAACACAGGGATCTACGTCCATAGGCTGGCAGAGATCAGAAAGGCAGCTAAGGTCACAGAGCAGAGCCTGGGGGACAAAAGCCAGTCAAGCATCAGAATTGAGCGTCTTAGTCTTTGCTGTCAGGTGTGAGTGATTAGGTCATAGAAGCCCTCATAAGGTCCTGAGGGCAGGAAAGGCAGGGGATTGGAGCCTAAGTCAGTAACAACTATAATATGGTGCTTATGAAGATCTTCCAAGGAAGGAACAAGATGGGATGGGGCTTGTTTGTTTCCAGAATCCTTCACTACTAGACATAGGCAGTGTCCTGGGAAGATGCCTAGAATGACCTATAGCAAGTCTCTGGTCCTCTTCCTGGTGATTAGTTGGATGGTCATGGGATGTTGAGTATGGCAGGGAGCTCAGAGTGGATGGGTATGAAAGAGGAAATTGAATGCCACAGCTCAGTGGTTTAAGGCTGTGGCGGGTCCCTGACCCACATGCAGGGCCCATTGTTGTGGCTTTTTATTCACTTGTCCATGGAGTATCTACAGTATGCTATGTGCAATTCTAGGCATTAGGGATGTGATAATAAAGATAAGACAGTTATAAGACCATCTCAAAGTGACTCTTAGCTTGTCATGAGTTCAGATATAGGACCTTTTGGGTTGTCAGGGGCCAGAACATTTGTGTAGAGGTGAGAAATGCCAAAGTGGTGGGAGTTAGCAGCATCGGAGTTTGTGCAGGGGCTGGAATTTTTATTGTAGGACAATTCTTCCTATGCATTTTAAAAATAGGACTATGCCAGTAGGGGAACGTTCCCATCTACCACTAGCTTGACGCATTCTATTTGGCAGTTCATCTTGGTATTTGGGGTGATAGAATTCGACTCCTGCAGCCTCACCCAAAATTTCCAAAGTCAAGAAAAATCTGGAGCCCCTGGACTAAAGAAGGTAGCTGGAGTACTTCCTGTAGGAACAGTGCCCAACTAGGGAAATTCCAAGACCAGTCTTCAGTAATGCATTGCTCACTGGGGTGGTGAAGAGGTGTGTGATGTAATCCACCTACGTGGTTCAAGGGCTTCAGGCTTCCCTGGCCAATGCAGTAGACACACCCTTAACACTTCCCTACAGAGAGAAGCACTTAGGTCTCACTCAGGCCCAGAGGCAGTGAACAGCCAGATGGTTTGTCCCCTAGTCTGTGACTTGGGTACACTTTGTTGGAAAAAAAATAAAAAGGAGGAAAAATATGTTTAGGGGAAGATAATAGACTTCTTTTAAAAAAATATTTCGAGCTAGCATGCCAGTAAGACACGGGGCAAGATGGTCCAGATGCAACTGTGTATGTAATTCTTGAACTCAGAATATAGGCCTCAGTTTGATAGCAGCCACCAATTGGTCATATGCATCTGAATGTTTGAAACTTGCACCCTCCTGAAACAGTCATATTTTTCAGTCTTTTTTTTTTTCCAGTCCTTGGGACTATACACAGTGGCGGGATATAGAGCAGATGGTGGACATCGAGTGCCCTTGTGTCCTTCACTAGGGCTATCTTCCTCAACACCCTCCTCTGAAGGCAGGTGATCTTATCTGACAGGTCAGTTTCTGCTCATTCAGTGACATTTTGCCTCATTCCTAAGCAGAGGACAAATATGACCTTCCCCTTTCTCTGGAAATTCTATTTACCTATGGGGCTCAGAAAATGATATAACTGTATTAGTTTTCTGTAGCTCTGTAACAAATTATTCTCTCGCAGTTCTGGATGGCAGAAGTCAAATCAGCATCCCCAGACTGAAGTCAAGGGCAGCAGGACCATGCTCCCTCTGGATGCTTTGGGAGGCTATCTGTTCCTTGCCTCTTTCAACTTCTGGTGGCTGCTGGCATTCCTTGGCTTGTGACTGCATCAGTCTAGTCTCTGCTCCTATGGCTACATTGCCTTTCCTTCTGTATGTGTAAAATCTTCCTCTGCCTCCCTCTCCTAAGGACACTTGTGAGTGCATTTAGGGTCCACTTGGATAATCCAGGGTAATCTCCTCATCTCAAAATCCTATCTTTATGAAGCTTATATTCTAACAGGTAAACATAGACAATAAACAACTAATAAGTAAATTATATAGTAAATTAGAGGAAGATAACATTTAGAGGGAAAGAAAGAGTATGGCAAGGTGATTGGAGCAGGTTGCGGTATCAGATAGGATGATCAGAGTTCACCTCATGGGAAAGGTGAGGTCTCAATAAAGACTAGAAGGAGGTGAGTGAGTAAGCCAAATGAATATCTGAAAGAAGAATATTTCAGTACAGACTGCGTGGCTCAGTGGTTAAGCGTTGACCTATGAACCAGGAGATCAAGGTTTGATTCCCAGTCAGAACACATGCGTGGATTGTGGGCTTGATCCCCAGTGGGGGTCAATGCAGGAGGCAGCCGATCAATTCTCTCTCATCATTGATGTTTCTATCTCTCTCTCCCTCCCCCTTCCTCTCTGAAATAAATAAAAATATATTTTTTAAGAAAAGAATATTCCAGGCAGAGGAAACAGTTCAAGTGAAGACCTGAAGGCAGGGAGGAGTGTGACAGATAAAGTGAGCAGGGGGAGAGTAGTAGGCAATGAAATTAAAGAAGAAATGGGGAGTGGGGTGTCACGTTCATGGGTGGCCTTATAAGCCATTGTAAGGACTTGACACTTTACTCTGATTGAGACAGGAAGGCACTGCACATGTGGAAAGATTGATCTTTGATAGAAAAATGGGCATTTTCTCAGTTTTATCAAGAGGGAAGGAGGAGAAAGTAGAGTAGATGGAGGTAGTTTGCAGACTGCGTATAAATAGACTCTAATCTCACTTAGCAGCTATTTGTTCAGCACAGTTGTAGGTCCTGAGGAATGTGGCAGTGAACAAATTAGGCAGGTCCTATTCACATAGCGCTTACATTCTGTATCTACTCTGATAAAAGAGTAATATGCAAATTAGCCATCACTCCGAGACACCTAAGTCACGCCCACCAGCCAAGCCATGCCCACAGCCAATCAGAGTGGCTGTATGCAAATTAACCCAGCCAAGATGGAGGCCAGCAGCCACTGAGCTAGAGCAAACAGGAGGCTTCTGTTGCAACTGCCTGCCTAGGCTGACTGGTCCTCTGCTCACGGCAACAATGTTCCAATTATAGAAGCCACAGAGCTGAAGCAAACAGGAGGCTTCATTACCTGCCTAGGCCTCCACTCAAGGTAACAAAGTTTCAATTATAGAAGATAAATAAACCCCAGAAACCTGATTCCAGCCAGCCTCGCTAGGACCTTGGGTCAATGGGAGCTGTGGGCAGCCTGAAAACGGCCCTCAGCCCCTCACCCAGGCTGGCCAGGTACCCCAGGAGGGATCTGAACCCTGAAGAAGATGTGGCCAGCCTGCAAACAGCCATCAGTCCCTCACCCAGGCTGGCCAGGCACGCCAGCAGGTGGACATCCCCTGAGGGGTCCCAGACTGGGAGAGGGCACAGGCCAGGCTGAGGGACCCCCCCCCCCAGTGCACAAATTTTTGTGCACCAGGCCCCTAGTATTATTATAAACCTAGTACACAGAGACCAAGCAAATGAACAAGATTATGTTAAATCGTGCTAAATGTTGATGAAGGAAATAAAATGAGTGATACTGACAGGAGGAGGAAACCCACATTCAACCCAGGAGCTAGAGAAGACCGCTCAGAGGAGGTGACATTTGAACAGAGATCTGAATGAAAACAAAGAGCCAGCCTTGGAGAGATCCATAGGTGTTCTGGAAAGGTCTAAGTGTGGGGAAAAAGTTCGTAGTATTCAAGGATTGGAAAGAAGTCCAGTATACTGTGGCAGAGTGAATACAGGGGAGGACCTGAAATGAGGTGAGAGGTAGGTGAGGATTAGGCCATGTAACCTGTTTGTTTTTATTCAGAGAGCATTGAGAAGGTTTTAAACAGAGGAATGGCACAATATGGTTGATGATTTAGGAGTACCATTCTGACCTTTCTAGATAATGGATTGAGAGGCAAGAGTAGAAGCTAGTCACTGACCATTACAATAGTTAAGTAGTTATTATTTGGGCCCTGCAAAGTAGCTCAGTTGGTTAAAGCATCATCCCGATACACCAAGGTTGTGGGTTTGATCCCCTGACCAAGAATCAACCAATGAATGCATAAATAAATGGAACAACAAATCAATCTCTTTTCACTCCCCTCAAATAAATTTTTTTAAATTAAGGGGAAAAAAGGTGATGAATTGGATCTGGCTCTGGGTGGTAGCAATGAAAATAGGGATAAGTAGATGGATTTAAAATATATTTAGAGATTAACAGGATTTGCTGATGAATTGGATGAAAGGCAGTCAAGAAAGAGATGAGTCAGGAATGACTCCAGTTGGTTTATTTGTGAAATAGGTGTTCCTCTTTGTAAAATGTGGTGATCCTGGGCTAATGGGTAAAAGAAAAAGAATGACTCCTGGGTTTTGCTTGATAAACTACATTAGCCCAACCTTGCCTTCCTCACCATCAGAGCCAGAACCTCCACCCCTACACATGGTCCTAGGCACCACTAGTATTCTTACCATTTCTTCAAGTCTCCATCACACTCCTGCCCTTATAACTAATCTCATACAGCAGTGCCCAACAGTGAAATCTATCCAGCCACCTTTTTTGCTTCTGGGCTGCTGAACTGTTAACAGAGACATACAAACACATGCATTGAACCCTTTATGGCTTCATGGTGCCCAGCCTCTGTCAAGTACTCAGCACTGCTCAGCAGTTCTATCCCTGGTTGACTTAGCATGGTGACTGTTGCAAACCTTTGCCATTCATAAATTACTACAGTCCAGGAGAAAAACCAAGATGGCGGCATAGGTAAACACCTGAAATTGCTGCCTCGCACAACCACTTCAAAACTACAATGAAGAGAAAGGGCGGACACCACCCAGAACCACAGGAAGACTGGCTAAGTGGAAATTCTACAACTAGAAGCAAAAAGAAAAGCACACAGAGACTCAGAGGAGATGCGAAAGTGAAGTGCAGAGGTACAGAGGCGTGCACACATGCAGAGGGCTGGCAACTGAGGATGCAGTTGTCTTTTTCAGTCGGGAGAAAGTCACAAGCTCCTGGCAGCTCTGAACTCCAATTCTGGGAGAGTTTCTGGGGATCCAGACTCATACGGGGAGAAGCTGGACTGTCTGGCAGTGGGAGGAACTCCAAAGCGGCTTTCTCTCAGCAGTGGTTGCAGTGATTACTGAGGGACACTGAGACCCTGGCCTCTTAGGGCAGGGATGAGGTTCAGCCATAGCTGTTTGCTCCACCCTGTTGATTCCCTGAGACCCTGCCCCACCCAAGCTGCCAGCAGAGGCTTTTGCATATAAAAGTCTGGGTAGCCTCAGGCAGAGGCTAAAATAGCACCTCCTTAGAGATCCAAGAGCCAGTGTACCCAGTGGTCACAGTGGCACCATCCAGATTACAACTCCTCAGACCCATAAGGAACACACTCAGGGGGCAGACTCAGTGAGCACCAAAGCCCCACTGAAGCAAGTCTTGCCCCATAAAGGTGTCTCCAGCACAGAAGTTCTCCCACCATGGACACAGCTGATTCTCACAGCCGTTGACCTTGAGGTCAATTCCTCCCAGTGATACCAACAACAGTCAAGGCTTAGCTACAACAAGACTGTGCACAAAGCCCACAAAGGAGTGCACCAAGAGTGTCCACCTCAGGTAATTGGGGAGGCTGAGCCACTGGGCCCTATAGGACACCTAGCACAGAAAGCCACTCTATCAATGCAGGGAAGCAGCCAAAATGCGGAAACAAAGAAACTAGTCACAAATGACAGAAATGGAGGAAAGCAAATTATTGGATATAGAGTTCAAAACCATGGTTATAAGATTTTTCAGGAATTTTCTAAAAACTGCCAATAAATTTAGTGAGACCCTCAAGGATATGAAAAAGGACTAGCGAGAAATTAAGCATACACTGACTGAAATAAAGAATAATATACAGAGATCCAACAGCAGACTAGAGGATCCCAAGAATCAAGTCAAAGATTTGAAATACAAAGAAGCAAAAAACACCCAACCGGAAAAGAAAAAAGAATCCAAAAATATGAAGATAGTGTAACGAGCCTCTGGGACAACTTCAAGCGTACCAACATCAGAATTATAGGGGTGTCAGAAGAGAGAACAACATATTGGAAACTAATTTGAAGAAATAATGACAGAAAACTTTTCCTACTTGGTGAAAGAAATAGACTTACAAAGTCCAGTAAGTGCAGAGAACTCCAAACAAAGTAATCCAAGAAGGACCACACCAAGACATTTTAATCATAATTAAAATGCCAAGGACAAAAGACAAGGAGAATTTAAAAAGCAGCAAGAGAAAAGCAGTTAGTTACCTACTACTGTCAGCTGATTTCTCAACAGAAACTTTGCAGGCCAGAAGGGAGGGCAAGAAATATTCAAAGTGATGAATAGCAAGAACCTACAACCAAGATTACTTTACCCAGCAAAGCTATCATTCAGAATTGAAGGTCAGATAAAGAGCTTCACAGATAAGAAAAAGCTAAAGGAGTTCATCACCACCAAACCAGTATTATATGAAACTAGGGGCCCGGTGCACAAAATTCATGCACGGGGGGAGGGTGGGGGTCCCTCAGACCAGCCTGCCCCCTCTCAAAGTCTGGAACCCCTCAGTGGATGTCCTATGATGGCCCCAGTCTGCCAGGCACCTTGTGTGTGTGTGTGTGTGTGTGTGTGTGTGTGTTGCCACTGGGGACCTGCCCCCAGCCGCATCTGAGGCTCAGAGCAGTCCTCCTGTGTGTGTCTACCTGCTGGGGGCCTGTCCCCAGGCTTGGAGCAGGCATCCCCTCTATGTTGATCTCTCAGACTCTTGCCCTCCACTGCATGTTGTTCTCTTTTTT